>LOEQ01008756.1:30769-73977 GCA_001685075.1 Bramus lutescens
TTCTTTCTTTCTTTCTTTCTTTCTTTCTTTCTTTCTTTCTTTCTCTCTCCTTCTTTCTTACTTCACTGTGGCTACAGTGAGTTTCACCATGGTTATTTAACTAGCTACTTATCCATAGATATGGATTATTTTTAATACTTTATTATTACAAATAATGTACTGATGCTGATACAAAGTTTAATTTCCACCAATAAGTCTGAATTAGGTTACACTTCTTGCAACATTGATTAGGGACATAATAACACAAGAACATGATAGAAAGCAAGATGTAAGTCTCTAAAAGATGTAAATCTCTAATACAACAGAAACATTACATTTACAAGTTGGGTGCTCTTTCCTGTTCCATGGAAACAGATAAACATGGAAAAAAGAGGACACAATTCCTCTTTTCCTGTCCCCTGAGAGGTCTACATAAGCAAGCCACTTAAGGTGTGGCTTATTGTGAAATTATGTTCACTGGAAAAACGGGCATCAGAAGATTCTTCCCTTACTTCTAACAATGTCTTACAGAGTCCAGTGTATTCTGGAGTCACTCCAGAACCGGGTTGAAAATTATTCAATCTTTCTTTCTCTCTCTCTTCTTCTTCTTCTTTCTCTCATCTTGATTTTTTTGTTGGCAGTACTCAGGATTGACCTTAGCACTTCATGCATATTGGACAAGCACATTATCATAGAGTTATATCTCCAGAACACTATTTAATTCAATATAAATTAATTTTAATTTGAAATAAGGTCTTACTAAGTTTCTCAGGCAGTCCTTGAACTTGTTGTTCTCCTATCAGCGTCTCAAAAAATTATGAAAGTTTTCTGAAATGATAGAGCACCATGAAGTCATTACAGACAGTCTGGGTTGTCACTGCCTAGTCTCACTGGCACAGAGCAACAGACTTCAGGAAACTAATGGGATACATGATATATGTTGTTGTCAATGTTGCTGTTGCCAGCAACGATAGATGAGTTACTTTTGCTTTAAAAAAAATCATTATCCTATTTACCATGAAAATGTTTTGCTTTCTGTTGTTCTGGTTCAGTTTTGTGTTATTGCAGAGTTATATGTGCTCAATCTTGAGAAAAGAAGCAATGAACATAGCCTTAAGTGCACACATAACTGTTATAAATGACATACATGCATGTGAGTTTGTCAGTGCAATTGGCTCCAATATCTATTTGACAAATACTCAGCTGCAAAATCCCATGAGAAGTTTTTAGAGCTTTAATAAAATGAAAAATTTCTTTAATAATTTAGATTAACAACTGAGCATGTGTATTATTTGTGAAGACCCTGAAATATGAGCATACAAACTTAGTATTAAATTGCTTTAGAAAGTTTTAATGCGTTATGTCCCATGGTAGAGATCGATTATTTTTATTTTTATTTTGGCTTTGCAGCGCATAGTAGAGCATATAATGACAAAATATCTACAAAAGAAAGTACAGCAGGGACATTAAACTTTCCAGTGTGATTTGTTTCTTTCCATTTCTCATTCATGCTCAACAGCTGATTGAGTATTTTGCCACCATTTCCCAAAGTCAGACATGCTATGAATTCAGAGATCTCCCATTATAATCAAAAGACTCTTATCTAAAGAAGCCCTGTCCAGACAATCTTTTCTGCTTAGTATCAACTACATGTTGGTTGTGACTGCAGACTAATAACATAAAATTACGATGTGGTTGGAGCTGTAAGAAAGCTAATTTTTATCTTATTTGACATGGTTCTTTCCTTTTTACTATTTTTAAACAGCAAATGAATTAGCTTGAAAGGGCAGTACTAGGTAGCATCCATTCACTGGTATGTGTTAGTGAAAATGCCTGCAGAATTCTTAGTTACTGTAAAAAGACATTTTGCTCTATTGTGGATCTTCTTTATGCAAAATAACTTTTGCTGAGAAAACAAAAAGGGAGTTAAAGAATAAAAGGAAAAGCTCAGGGTTGGAGAGCTATCTCCATGGTTAAAGCACTGGAATTTCTTGCAGAGGACCCATGTTTAATTCTCAGCACCCACATAGTCACATGCAAATGAGTCAGAGGAAGGATGGGGAAATTTTGGTGGTAAAGTGTTGACCTTGAATCTTGGGACAAACATGATACTTCATGATTTTCATCTGAAGGATGGGCTTCGTACTCTGGGTTGTATCATGTCTTTGAAGTTGCTATATAGATTTTTCTCTCTGACTATCTGGCACCGTATTACCCCAGGCAGTAAGAAACACAGGGCCTACTCTGTGGGTGTCTCTGGACATAGCCTCTCTACCAAGCCTCTTATTATCTTTTTTATATTACTCTAAATCTCCTCCTTCATGATTCATTCCTTTCCATTTTCTCTTTCTTCTCTTCCCACTATGCTCTCTAATATCCTACAGGGTGACAAACTGAAATAAACAAACATTTTTCTGTACTTAAATACCACATGGATGACTCCCATCTACATCATGAATTTTCTTTCTCCCTGCATTTTTCTCTCTTTGAAATGTCATAATAATGCCCTCTTTTGGTAGTTGAGAAGTAGTAAGTCTTTATTTCAAGTTCAGATTATTGTTACTTTGCTTTCCTGAGGGAGGAAAACAAATGAAAATATAAAACCTTGATTTTCAAGGTTTCAGGATAGACCTTAGACCTTATTGTGATGAGTCACTTCTTAGCTGATATTCACTGAATATTGCCATATTCTCCTCTGACTTCCAGATCTATTCCCTGTTTCATCTTTAAGCGTTTTCTGTATACCCTGAGCTCCAGCCTGGCTGACCTGCTTGCCTTGTTTGAATGTCACATATTCTCTCTAGTTTTAGTGTCATTTTATCTGCTGCTTGTTTTATTCCTGGTTCATAATGTCTGTTGCTGAGTGGTACAGATTGTTCCCCTTCGTGAACATATAGTTCCGGAATAGTGTTTCTCTTATCTCAGTGCTGACAGTTTCCAGTGAATTGTGATGTAAGAACAGGAGCTATGCTGGCTATTCTCTTTGCTCTGTCAACTGGATGATGCAAAATGTCTTTTTAAAATTGTATTAGTGCTGGTATGTATTTGTTGTATGTGTGTGTTGTGTATAAGTATATGTGTAGGCACTGCAGAGGTTGAATGAACTGCTCTATCACTTTCTAGCTTCATCCTTTGACACAGGATTTCTCATTGAACCTGGAGCTAGTGTGGTATCCAGAAGGGACAAACTATCCTGTCTCTGTTCTTCATACCCTACCAAAAGAATTAGTGTTACTAATTCTCTTGACTAAGCCCAACTTTTTGAACAGATGTCCTTGAAGTATGATTGAGCATCCTTTGGGTATATGCCCAAGAGTGGTATTGCTGGGTCCTGATTTAGGTTGATTCCCAATTTTTCTGAGAATCAGCTCTATTGATTTCCAGAGAGATTGTACAAGTTTGCATTTCCACCAGCAATGGAGGAGTACTCCACTTATTCCACATCCTCTCCAGCATAGGCTATCATTGATTTTTTTATGAGCCATTCTGACTGATATAAGAAGGTATCTCAGAGTTGTTTTGATTTGCATTTCCTTGATGGCTAATTTCTTGAGTTCTTTATATATTTTGCAGATCAGTCCTCTCTCTGATGTGGGGTTGGTGAAAATCTTTTCCTATTCTGTAGGCTGGTTTTATTCTTATTGACTGTGTCTTTTTGCTTTACAGAAGCTTCTCAATTTCAGGAGGTCCCATTTATTTATTTATTGTTGCTCTCAGTGTCTGTGCTATTGGTGTTATATTTAAGAAGTGGTCTCCTGAGCCAATGCACTGAAGGCTACTTCCCACATTCTCTTCTGCCAGGTTCAGTGTGGTTGGATTTATATTGAAGTCTTTATATAGACTTGGATTTTGTGCATAGGGATAGATAATCTATTTTCATCCTTCTACATGTTGACATTCAATTAATGCCAGCACCATTTGTTGAAGATATTTTTGTTTTGCCATTGTATAATTTTAGATTCTTTGTCAAGAATCAGGTGTTCATATAAAGCATGATTAATAAATTCCTGTTATTTTTGGTGGTTGTGTTTGTGTTTTCCTTCTTTAGGGTATGCTGGTATAAAGTTACCTATGTTTTCTCAGGTGCAATTGGCTTCCTTGGGTGGGAGATTTCCTTCTAGTACTTTCTGTAGGGCTGGATTTGTGGATAGGTATTGTTTAAATCTGGTTTGTTATAGAATATCTTATTTTCTCTATTGATGGTGATTGAAAGTTTTGCTGGGTATAGCAGTCTGGGCTTGTACCCATGGTCTATTAGTATCTGCAGCACATCTGCCCAGGGCCTTCTGGCTTTCATGGTTTCCATTGAGAGGTCGGGTGCAATTCTGATTGGTCTGTCTTTATATTTTACTTGGCCTTTTTCCTTTGCAGTTCATAGTATTCTTTATTCTATATATTTTGCATTTTGATTATTATATGGCTAGGGTAATTCTTTTTTGGCCCAGTCTATTTGGTCTTCTGTCAACTTCTTGTACCTTCATAGGGATACCCTTCTTTAGGTTGGGAAAGTTTTCTTCTATGATTTTGATGAATATATTTTCTGTAACTTTACACTGGAGTTTTTCTTCTTCTATCCCTATTATCTTAGGTTTAGTCTTTTCTTTTTATCCCAGATTTCCTGGATGTTTTGTGTTAAGAATTTGTTGGGTTTAATGTTTTCTTTGACCGATGAATCTAGTTTATTTAATAGTACCCTCAACACCTAAGATTCTCTCTTCCATCTCTTGTATTCTGTGGATTATGATTGTCTCTGTAGTTCCTGTTCATTTACCCAGATTTTTCATTTCCAGAATTCCCTCAGTTTGGGTTTTCTTTATTGCCTCTATTTCAGTATTCAAGTCTAGGAATGTTTGCTTCACCTGCTTGATTGATTTTTCTTGGTTTTCTTGGATTTCTTTAAGATATTTATTGATTTTTTGTTTTTCTTTTCATCAATTTCTTTAAAGGTGTTTTTCTTATCCTTTTTAAATGTCTCCATCATCCTCCTAAAGCTACACTTAAAATCACTTTCTTCTGCTTCTTCTGGGTTAGGGTGATCAAATCTTCCTGTTGTATGACCATTGGGTTCTGGTGTTACTGTGTTGCTTTTTAGGTTGTTGAATGAATTCTTGCATTGACATCTATACATCTCTTCTTCCAGTTGGTGCCAGTAATGTCTTTTTCTCTTGGTCCAATCCTTGCAGTTGCTGTCTGTGTCTTTGGGAACTGTTCTTGATCTGTTCTCTACTTTCACTGTCCTTGTCTCAGCAAGATGCTGAGATCTCTCTTTGTTCACTCTCTTGGTCTACTCTCTTGGTTTGCTCTCTTAGTCTGCTGTGTGCAGCCACAGCATGTACTTCAGAGTTCCCTTCTTGGCCCTCTCTGTGTAGTTCAAGACTGTGCTTCAGAGTTCCTCTGAAGTTGTGGGGGAATAGGAGGTTTGGGGGCAGAGTGGGACTTGTAGGTTACAGGGTCCAATTGATGGGGTAATGGTGTTGGAGCACCCTACCTGCAGGAAGCTTGCCTGCAGGCTGGCAAGAGAAGCTGAGGCAGTTAAGGAAGGGACCTGGGTTTTGCCCTGAAATAGAGGTCCTAGAGAATGGGGTGCCCTGCTGGGTGGGTGATCACTCACCTCTTGGTTCTCTCTGTGTAGTTGCAGCCTGTGTTTCACAGTTCCTCTGAGGTCATGGAGATCTCTATTTTCCTTATAATTATGATTAGTCTCTATGTTCAAGTTAACTTCCCCAAAACAATAATGCATGGAGAAAGAATTCATGCTGTATTTAGTCATATTTTCAACTACTCTTTTATATAGGTATCATGTTTCTTTATGTAAATTTATCTATGTACACACATAAATACATATATATGTATGTAAATGTACAATATAAACTTCACTCCTGTGTTATGTCTTTCATCTTTTGGTCTCATATTGTTAAAAGGTTACAGGAAATTTGTTTAGAAAGATTTTTGTGTAGCTTTGAAATGACTTCTTCTGCATAATAACTAGTTGTCCTTTTTTTTAAGAAAAATAGTAATGTGATGTGATGGTTAACACTGGTCACCAACTTGACAGGTTCTAGATCACCTTAAAGAAGAGGCAAGGGGAATGCTAGTGCAGTGTACTTGAGTTAGACTGGCCTTCGGACACGTCTACAAAAAAGTTTTTATTAAAATAATTAGTGGAGAAAGACCCTCCCTAAATGTGAGCAAGATCGTTTCATGGGATGGATCCTAGATAAATATAAAGGGAAACAGGAACTGACCATAAGAATTCATCATTATTGGCTTCCTTACTATATATGTGATGTGTTCACTTGCCTCAAGTTCCAGCTGTCTTGAATTCATTTCATGATGGACTGAACCCTCAAATTATGAGCCAAATAAACCCTTTCTAAACTCTTACTTTTTCGGGTATTTTATCACAGCATCATGGGATGTAACTAAGATAGAAAGTTGGTACCAGGATGGGACATTGCTGTGATGAATCTGAATATGAATTCCTTAGGCTTTTGGAACTTGTTTGCTGGAGGAGTGTAAAAGATTTTGGAACTCTGGATTAGAAAGCAGAACTCACAGGAAATTCCAGAGGAAGCTTGGAAAGCAAAAATTCTGAGAGAAACACAACACAAGGCCAATCCATGAGGTTCAGAGTGGAAATGGGATTCAGGTATGTTTGACAATTTGGCCAAGTATCTGGGCTTAATTTGCCCCAGAAACCTAAATAAATTTCGGTATAAAAGTAACAGAATTTGGTAGAAGAGGTTTCTAGACAGGATTTTGGTTGGCGATGAAAAAGCAGCTATAATAATTGAAGAGATTATCACTACTGAAGAGAAATGTTAGCATTACACTGAAAGATGATGCACGGGCAAAATCCCACACTTGGAGGCTCTCTTTTGTGAAGACTCGATGTATTTAAAGGAATAAAACCTCAGCTGAAGTTTTTCCCTACTTGAATACTATCACCCAGGGAAATATTTTGTGAACGTAGTCTGGAAGGCACATGGAAACCCTGCAATTGTGGCCCAAGTAGGCCAGACTACATCTTAAGTCAGTAGCAGAATTTGGCCATGTGGTACTGGTTTTAGAGGAATGAAAAAACAAAATAATGAGATATCATGTCCTATGGCTCTATACAACTGCTAAAGTCAGGCAGTGTATGAAAGGTTTGGCTGGAGTGTCAGCAAGTAGGCTGTTAGAAGTCCTTGCATAAAGCAGTGATGGTGACACCCAAGTTGCAATATATATTACAGGGTGGAGAAAGTGGCAGAACCATGGACCATCCTCAGACGAATGCTGCATGTGAAGAGTTAAGCAAGAAAGATGTTTCAGAAGATTGGAAGTATTAAGCTTCCTAGTCCTCTTGGTGCCTAGATGATTGCATCCCAGATGTCTGATATGGAGCCATAGGATTTGGTGTTTTATTATTTGCTTAATTTTTATCCTGCATTGGTCTGATTATTCCTTGCTATATCCCATTTTTCCTCCTTAAAATGTTAATTCTGTGCTATTGTATATTACAATTAAGCAGCTTGTTTTTTTTTGCTGCAAGGGAGCTTAAAGTTAAGAAATTATTTAAGTCTTGGAAGAAACTCAGAACTTTAACTTCTATGAACTGGTGGAACTAGAGGACATGGGTATGAGCAAGCAAGAAAGCTAGCCCAGCCATAGTCAGGAAACCAGAGTAGTAAGTCATCCAGAAAGTTTGTCTCAGAAGAATACTAAACTTCCATTCTTGAGTTATAAAAATTTTGAGTCTTTTAAAACTTTTCTTTCAAACACTGAACAAAGTCCTTTTAATATAAATTACACACAGAAAAAGAAATATTTTAACGTTTCATGTTGTTGATTATTTGTAGTGCTAAAGGCTAAACCTAGGCTAGCTTTATGCAGCTGAGCAGGTGCTCTATCAGTAAACTATACTGACTGCCCTTTGTAGTATTTTTAAATTATTTTATCTACCATGAAGAAATCAGGGCAAAAAAAAGTGCGGTCTTCTTTCCTATTCCAAGAACACAACTGGTCTAAGAATCCACGTACATGTTTTTCCCGGTGGTGGTATATCACCTGGATCTTACTTTGGTCTTCTTTTGGTGACCCTATTTTTGTGAACTGGATCAAAAGAATTGAGAAGAGAAACACAGGACACAATGTAGAAGATAGGTACATTTATGATAGAGTAAAGAGATGCACTTTCAAGACTCAGCAATAGCTAAGAGTCCCCTTATGCCCACCTATAATTTAGTCAGTCTTTACACTATTTCTAGAGTCACTGTCAAAGGCAGATTTTCTTAAGAGGAATTTTCACATGGGTGAGCTGAGGCAGGCAGAGCCCATTTAGGTAGCACATGTCTATGTAATGAACTGTAGTCTGTGAGTTTTGTGCCTATGAGGAAAAAAATTCTCATCCTCAGGGAACATTAAGTGTGACTTGGAGCTAGAATGCAACTGACATGTTTAATAAATAAATTATGTAGTATATTATTAGAAGGAGAAAAATATGAGCCAAGCCCAGTGAGTAATGCCTTTAATCCCAGCACCCTGGAGGCTAAGTCAAGAGGATCTCATGCCTGAAGCCAGATTGAGATATAGAACAATACTCGGCCTCAAAAATACTTTTAAAATGTTTTCAAAGAAAAAAAATAGCTAACACATAGAAGACCCAATAGTACTTGACTGATGAGTTCTAATTCTAAATTGATAGTTTCTGGAGTGTTCATTACTAAAAAAATTTTAATAAATACTTAAAATAGCAGTACTGACCACAAGAATAGTTGGGAAAGATTATCCTAGGAGTGTCTCACAGGAGTTAAAAGTTAGGTGAGGGTCAACTGATGTGACTCAAAAATAAAGACAATGAATAACAGTGATTAAGACATTAAAAAGTGAATCTGCTTGCTCAGATCTCAGGAGTCCCACTCCTAGACAAAGAACTATACCTATAGACAAATAAGGACTGCTAATAACAGAAGAAATAGTCTTATCCCATAATAACCACCTAATTAGTTATCTAACACTAAGTATCCATCCTGAAATCATATACATACAAGCAATATTCAGTACAAATAGGTCATGATTTCAGAAGGGGGCAGTTGGATGGAGGAAAGGGAAGAGGGAAAATGATATAAACATTTTTTTTTAAGAAACTAGGTGAGCGCCTTTCCAGCTTGGGTCCGGAAGGATGGCTCCCGCAAAGAAGGGTGGCGAGAATAAGGGCCGTTCTACCATCAATGAGGTGGTGACCCGAGAATACACCATCAACATTCACAAGCACATCCATGGCGTGGGCTTCAAGAAGCGTGCTCCTAGGGCACTCAAAGAAATTCAGAAATTTGTCATGAAGGAGATGGGGACTCCAGATGTGCGGATTATTACCAGGCTCAATAAAGCCATCTGGGCCAAAGAAATAAGGAATGTTCCATACCGTATCCTGGTACGTTTGTCCAGAAAACGTAATGAGGATGAGGACTCACCAAACAAACTCTACACATTGGTAACTTACGTGCCTGTTATTCAGAAATCTACAGACAGTCAAAGTGGATGAGAACTAACCGACTGACTCTCAAATAAAGTTGGAGAACTGTCAAAATAAAAAACAAGAACAAAACAAAACAAAACAAAACAAAACAAAACCAAAAAACTAGGTGAGCAAGTCATGGAGATGAGCTAGTGACTAGTATTCTGCTATGCTCCCTGTTTCAGTTCCTGTGTACAGGTTCCTGCCTTGGATTCCCCTAATGATGGACTGTAAAGTACAAGACAAACAAACAACTCTTCAACTGGAAAAAAAAAACGAGCAAATGTGAGTGTTCAGAAGTAGATGGAGCATCTATTTTAACCCCTGCCACCCTGCAAGGTTCAGGGAATACCTTCTAGCTCATATCTTTCCCTGTAACAAGAAGAAAGAATTTAAGATCTGAAAGGCAGAGGAGAGTGGTGAAGTGCTTGTCTCTGGACATGACATGGTAGTTAAACAAATGAATTCAGAGAAACTATGGTTGCATGCATATGGCCAAGCCAGTTAAAAATTCGACATGGAAGGGGCCTCTGGTCACCCACCATTATATGGAGAGATTTTGGCAGCAGATAACAGCTGAGGGACAGACTGTCACTTTTCTTTGAGGGATGGACATTGATAGGTTGCTTAAGTCACAGTGGATGATCCCTCACCTATCCACATAAGGAAAGCACCAATTAGATTCAGTGGCATATATATATGTGTGTGTGTGTGTGTGTGTGTGTGTTACACAGCAGGGCAATTTGTAGGAGGTAGATATGATCATGATACATTGTATATATGTATGCATTTTTTGAAGAATTAAGAATAACTGTGTTGGTTGCATAGAGCTTGTGAACCACAGTCTGTTTCAGATGAGGAAAACCAAAGTTAGTAGAGGTGTGTCACAGCAGAATCTTATGGTCTTGGTACTGTATTCTTGCTGTTTACAGACTCATTCTGCCTGCTGTGTTGAGAATCTATTACAGATTGTTATAGGGTGGTATCTAGAGAAATTTGGGAGGAATTTCAGAAGTTAATTTTACTATCACTGATAGTGGTGAGAATTTGTAAGATTGTTTATATATTTAAGACACAATTTCCCTCTCCTCCTTTTGGTTCAAGAGATCAAATCCAGGGCCCTACCATCCAGAGAAAATTCAATCTAACCACATCTTCAGTACTCCAAATATTTACTGAGTAAATGTGAGATATGGCATTGGAATAAAGCAGTAGTTCTCAACATTTCTATTTTTAAAACAGCTCTTCTTTTGTGGTGACACCTAATCATAAAATTATTTTTATTGCTATTTCACAACTGTAATTTTGTTACTGTTATGAATTATAATGCAAATATTTTTGGGGACAGAGGTTTGTCAAAATGTTTTTGACCCACAGATTGAGAACCACTGTGTTAGAGGGCAATTAAGAATGCTAAGTAGGCTTTGTATAAACAAATAACAAACAAGCTGAGAATAAACTTAAGGAAACAACACCCTTCAAAACTACCACAGATAATATAAAATATCTTGCGGTAACTATCCAAGCAAGAAAAAGACTCATACAACAAAAATTTCCGGTTTTGAAGGAAGAAATTAAAGAAGATATCAGAAGATGGAAAGCTCTCCTTTGTTCATAAATTGGTAAGACTAACACAGAAAAATACTCATCCTACCAAAATCCACAGATTCAACATAATTCCCATCAAAATTCCAACACAATTCTTTACAGAACTTGAAAATATAATTTTCAACTTTATATGGAAAAACAAAAAACCCAGAGTAGCTAAAACAATCATGTAAATAAAAGGACATTTAGAGGGATCACCATCCCTGGTTCTAATCTGTACTACAGAGCAGTAGTAATAGAAATTTTGTAGTATTGGCATAAAAACAGAAAGGTTGATCAATAGACTTGAATTGAAGACCCATGTATAAACCCATACACCCATAGACACCTGATTTTATAAAGAAGCCAGAAATAGCACCGTAGGGGGAAAAAAGATAACATCTTCAACAAATGGTGCTAGTCTAACTGGATGTCTGCAAGTAGTAGAATGCAAATTGATCCATATCTATCACCCTGTACAAAATTCAAGTTCAAGTGGATTAAAGACCTCAACAGAAAACAAGATACACTGAACCTAACAGAAGAGAAAGTAGGGAATAGCCTTGAACTCATCGGCACTGGAGATGACTTCTTGAATACAACACAAGCACTAAGAACAACAATTAATAAATGGGACCGCATGAAACTCAGAAGCTTCTGTAAGGAAAAGGATACCATCAATAGGACAGAACAACAGAGAACAGAATGGGAAAAGATTTTCACCAACTACATATCTGACAGAAGGATAATATCTGAATAATATAAAGAACTCAAGAAACTAAGTACCAAAAAGAACTCAATAAACTAAACACCAACAAATCAAATAATACAATTAAAAATGGGTACAGGTCTAAATAGAGAATTCTCAATAAATTTTAAATGATATAAATATCTAAATAAATGTTCAACATTCCTAGTTATCTGAGACTTGCAAATCAAGACAATTTTGAGACTCCATATTGCACCTGTCAGAACTGCTAAGAAAAAACACAAGTAACAACTTATGCTGGTAAGGATATGGAGCAAGGGGAATACTCTTCCATTGCTGGTATAATTACATACTTGTATAACCACTGTGGAAATCAATATGGCTGTTTCTCAGAAAATTGGGAATCAATCCACATCAAGGCCTAGCTATATTACTCTTGGGCATACACCCAAAAGACACTACAGCCTACCACAAGGACACATTTGTTATTGGAGCCCACTCATTTGTTTTCTGGCCACCCAGTCCCAAAATAATCAAACAGAAACTATATTATTACAACACTGTTTGGCCTGTTAGCTCACACTTCTTATTTGCTAGTTCTTGTACATTAAATTAACCCATTTCTATTAATCTGTGTATTCCCATGTGGTTGTGGCCTACCAGTAACATTCTGTCTGGTATCCAGCATCTGCTTCCTGGCTTCTCTCTGACTCTGCCTACTCTCTCTATATATCTTTTCCATCCTGGTTGTATTCTGTCTATTTATTAGCCGAAAGCAGTTTCTTTATTAACCAATGGTAATAAAACATATTCATGGCATACAGAAGGGGATCCCACATCACACGTTCTCAACCATTTCCAATGCAGCTTTATTTATCAAATCCAATTGAAAACAACCTAGATATCCCTCAACTGAAATATTGATAAAGAAAATATGGTACTCAATTCACACAATGGCCTATTTCTCAGCTGCTAAAAATGATGAAATCATAAAAATTGCAAGCAAATAGATGGAACTAGGAAATATTATCCTGAGTAAGGTAACACAGACTAAGAAAGACAAATACAATATGTACTCATTTATAAATGGATGTTTGCTATTAAGTAAAGGATAATTATGCTTCAGTCCACTTACCTGGATAGGTTAAGTAACAAGGAGAGCTGAAGGGTGCATAGAGAACCCAAGGAAGGAGAAATAGAATAGATTTAGCTGGTGAACTGGGTGTAGGTGGGGATCGGGACAGGAGGGATCATTCAGGGGGTGGGAAGGAGAGAGAGAGAGAGAGTAATGGGAGAGACTATTTGAATTGGGGGTGGCATTTGGCAGGCAACATAGAAACATAGTGCAGTGGAAACTCCCTAGATTCTATGAGAGGGACTCTGTCAAAGTTTCCTAGTAATAAGGGATATGAACCCTCTATTGGCCATCTTCTACAAGGCTCCTAGCAATGGGAATGATACTTCAACCCAACCACAAACCCTTCGACCTACAATCTGTCCTGCATAGAAGATGGTGATGTAGAACTTATGTCTTCAGTGGGAGTGGCCAGTCAATGACTGGTCCAACTTGAGACCCATGCCATGAGAGGAAGTCCGTGCCTGATACTTCCTGGATGGCTGGGAATCAGAGGCAGGACAGCCCAGAGACTCAGGGTAGAACCAAACATGATCGAAAAAAAATATTGGTCAATAAAATGATTCCTATGATATTCTGCTATACTCATAAATCGGTGCCTAGCTGAAGTATCATCAGAGAGGTATCATCCAGCAACTTATAGGAAACAATGCAGAAACCCATAGCCAAACATTAGGTGGAGCCAGGAGAACCCTCCAGAAGAAGGGAGGGAGTATTGTAGAAGAAGACAGAGTTCTAGGACACCACAAAATCAACTAAGCAAGGGCTCACAGAGACTGAAGCAACAATAATGGACCCTCTACAGGTCTGAGCTAAGTCATCTGCATATATCTTATGAGTGTATGGCTTAGTATTCTTGTAGGACTACCAAAGATAGGAATGGGGTTGTTTCTGACTCTTTTGCTGTTGTCTTCCTTGAGATCTGTTTCCTTCTAATGAACTGCCTTATCCAGTCTTGATATGAGGATGTTTCCCTAGTCTTATTGTAACTTGTTATGCCATGTTCAGTGGATATCCCTGGGAAGCCTTCTCAGTTTTTTTTTTCTTTTTTGAAGGGAAAGGGAGGATAAGTGAATCTGGGGAAGTAGGGAGGGAATGAGAAGAATGGAGAAAGGGGAAACTGTGGTTGGATGTAATTTATTAAAGAAGAAAAAAGAAAAAAAGTGATTTGAAGCTCCATGGAAAGAAAAGAATGCTATCAACATCAGTAGAAATGGGAAAATGGGAAGAAATGGGAGTGATCTTACAAAAACAAACAAACAAAAAAAAACAGAAAAAAATAAAAAATAAAACCAAAACCAAAACCAAAAAGACATTTCAGCATTCTATTATTCATAGCAACACAGTTCAGTGAAATAATGCCATATCGTATGAATCTGCTTTCTCTGCTTTCTTTCTTTGTGCATGTGTATATGTGTATGTGTGTGTGCATACATGTGTGTGTGTGTTCTGCATACATCTGTGTCCAGGCGTGCATGTGCCTGCACAGGTATAGAGACCAGAGGAAAATGTCAGGTGTTATGCTCTATCATTCTCTGTCCTATTCCTTTGAGATGAGGTGTATATAAGATGCTATTTGTTTTAAACATAACAAGAGCTAGGTACTGCATGAGGCAATTTGAGTATTCTTATAAATTTCAATGAAGATTAACAAAAAAAACTTTACAGAAGTAGAATTTAGATTCAGAGAATTCAAGTAAATTCTCAAATTCATGTCAGTATTAGTATAACTATAATGTAAATGTAGATACTTTCCCTTAGAGCATAGAAGGTTATTAGAAAACAGGAAGCTATTATCTAAATCTAATGATTTGTAGTTATTTCTGTTTACAAATTTTACAGGTAACATTACGATAAGAGAATAGAAGTAGCTGTGTGTTCAATGGCCCAGAAGATGCTGAGCCAAGGTTTGTATTTTAGAAAGGCAAGTTAAAATCTTTTAGATCTAGAACGAAAGAGAAAGAACCCTCTAAGGTTAGAAAGGCCATTTCATGGATGCATCCTTGCAATAATTATTCCTGTTGTCTAAAGGAATCTGGTTTGCTCAGCACTTTACCTAAAACACATACATTTTATGCAATTAGTAAAATACTATTATGCCAGCCTTCAGATTTTCTTCTATTAAATAATACTTAGAATACAGATTTTTATTCATTTATTGGGTTGTCATAGAATTCAGGTTGTTGACTTTTTTTTAACCAAGGAAGATGAAACATCATCAATACTGCCATGTACCACTGGGTATTTTCTACCCTTGCTTTTGTGACCTCAGTTGTTTCTCAGAGCTGGGGACTGAGTGAAGCTCTTATATTTTCCTTATAAAATTCTTATTTG
Organism: Bramus lutescens; assembly: GCA_001685075.1. Lineage (NCBI taxonomy): Eukaryota > Metazoa > Chordata > Mammalia > Rodentia > Cricetidae > Bramus > Bramus lutescens. Next base: position 46,013 of record LOEQ01008756.1, read on the forward strand.
TACTGGAAATCATAAAGGTTATGTATATATTAATGGGCTAACATGATGTTTCAAAATATGTGTATATTTTGCAACACTTAAATCAGGCTGAACATATTTAACACATTTATATCTTCAAATGTTCATCACTCTTCTATATGGAAGAAATCCCTAATCCTCTCCTCCAGCATTTAGAAATGTGTAGGATACTACTGCTATTCACAGGCCCTCTTCCATACAATAGCTCAGCAGAAATTCACAACTTCTAAGCATAACAGAGATACTGTTTAAAAGTAAACCTTCTCTCACTCCTCATTGTCCACAGCCTCTGGTACCCACCATTCTACTTTCATCGTTCATGAAATAAACTTTAGATTTTGCTTATGAATCTAAAAAAATACTAATACTTTTATATCATTTGTCCTTTCTAATTCCCACCAAACTGTACAAGGGATCTCTTTTCTTTAAATCCTCACCAACACTTGCTATCTTCTGCCTTAAGCATAAACTCTGCTGTCTGGGTTGTGTAGGAGCTGAACTAAAAGAGACAAAGTGCCTCTGATCCTCTGTTAGATCTAGGTATTCATCTTTCACCTCACAAGAGCTTAGCTCTTGGGAAAGTATTTTCAAGGAGGAATACTTTCCTGTATTTATGTGTTTTATGAGGAGAAGTGCTAGAAATTTCTGTTCTGTAATTTTGTTGCATTAATACTTCATACGCTTTAGGAAGATGCCAAGGGTGGAAGGAATTAAGTTTTATTTTAAGAAAAAAAAAGAGTCCATTATTAACTAGAATGTGTCCAGGGTATACCCATGCAAGTGGGAATGACCTTGTGTTTTGTGGGTACTATTAGGCAAGAGGGCACAGCCCACAGGAGAGAGAGATCAGGGATGAAAGATGACACAAACAGAGTAGTAATCAGATTGAGCTGCTTCAAGACTGCAAGAGTTTACATTATCAGAAATTTTCTGTATTAGTTGCTAAAGAACAGCTTCATGGTAAGATGAAGACAGAGAGTAACATTTTGTATGGTTTTTTCAGCACTTAAAATTTGATACTGACTTCAGAGGAAATCATATAGGTATCAATGGAAGTAATAGAAATGGTCCCTGGAAATGGAACTAATACATAATCATAATAAAAATAATTTCAACTTTGATGTGGTACAAAACATCCGCTGTTACCAGTGAAGAATAGGTGGAAAAGGGGAGTGTTATCTTTTGATTTGTGTGATCTGAGCACTGTTCATTTATGTCTAGAAACAAAAGGGTATTTGCATGAGACCAAGAGACTAGGAATGGCCATTTGTTACCTTTGTGTAAGAATGAGAAGGAAGAAAGGTGACTTTGATATGTACCATTAAAATATATACATAATGTAGCTTTATGGTGGGGTGAGTAAAGTAATTCCTAGACATAATCAGAAGCTATTGTTTGGAAATAAGCACTGACTTAGAGTTAGATATTATTTTTCCACTATATACCTTATAAGAAGTAAAATAAGAAAAATAGCCATCAGAGGTTTATGAAAGATTACACCAAAACAACTACATAATTTCTTAAAGGTGAGGGAATATTTGAAAAAGTGTAAAGAGCTGGAAACAGAAGGTCCAGATGGTAATCACAAAAGGCTACTAAAGACAACCAGCCGTGAGTTCACTAAACTCAGTTGCATTGGTCAGCAATAAATCATGGCATCTGAATGAGAGGAAGCAAGTCCAATTCACAGAGAAATAAAAATCAGACTGTCTACTGAAATGGAAAGGAAAATGTCAAATAATCTTGTCAGAAAATATATACACAATGAAAAAAATATTGTCAACAAGCGAAAGGGAAGCAAAGGTAGTATAAATCAATAAGTGAAAGTTTGAAAAATAAAACTCTGTGTTTTACCTTTTGATTTCCCTAAGTAAAATAAATAAGCTTATTTGCAATTCTAAATTTACTAGATTTATAGCCTATATATTATAGCAAAGCAAGAAGGGTCCCTACCGAGTGAGCAGGAGAAATTTAATTTAGCAAGGAGTGGTGTGCATCTTAGAAAGTACTTGACCACTACCTTAACACAAACAGTCAGCATCTTAGAAAAAAACAGGTCAAGAATCTTAACACCAACAGCAATATATTTGCTATATTTTCTTGAAAATAAATTTTATGTAAACATGTATTTTTTGTTCTGGAAATATTAGATACATATATAGTAGAGAAACTAATATAGTTAAGTCTACCTGATAATGCACAATGAACACAGTTTTTTAAATATATAATATTTTAAGGTTCATAATGCATGAATTGTAACCTCTCTTTCTCTTTCTTGCCTACAGCTTTACTCAGCTCTTTATTTTGGAGTGCAAATTACTGTTCTAGATAAATGGATCTACTCACTTGGCTGTGAATACAATTTGCTAGAATGAGATGTGTGTACAGAATGTTGGTGGATATACAAAGATGGAAGTATGTGACTGTCTTATATGCAAATACACACATCTTCAAACATACATGTGTGCACATAAACATATACACACAGGCACATACATGCATGAAAACACACACATACATATAAAAACACACATGCATACATGTGTTTGTACATAAGTTTGTATGTATTTGTGCATGCACATATATACATGCACATTCATTTAGACATATCTGTGTGGGTACACATATATCCATAATGAGGAAGATGTATCACACTTCCAATTCTCCAATAAAAGTGGAACCAAAATAATAAACAGTAGCAGACTCGGTCATCTGTGAAATTCTCAACATGTCATATTGTCTTCAGTCTTTGGGAGACATTGGATGAAATCAATAGATGTGGGAAGTTCTTCTGTATGAATTGCTTTTATTGGATAATGAGTAAAGCTGCTTTGGCCTATACCAGGGCAGAATATAGTCATGTTGGAAGAGACTAGAGAGAGAAGTAGGCAGAGTCAAGGAGACGTCTGTGTAGCTGTAAATGAAAACAGACACAGAAACTTACCAGTAGGCCAAAACCTCATAGTGATACATAGATTATCAGAATGGGTTAAGATGTAGATTTAGTTAGTAAGCAGCCTGAGCAAATAGGCCAAAAAAACTGTTGTGATTAATGCAGTTTTTGTGTGATTATTTGGGTCTGGGTGACCGAGAAACAAAACCAGTCTGTGTTTACAATCCACCCTTTGGTTTCTCATTCTACATAGGAGTGAACATGGAGTCTAAAGAAATTTCAGAGTTTCTGGCAGACCCATTCTAATAAAAAATAACACCTACACAACAAAGCAGATGATAAATAGTTATTGAATAGTGCTGCACTCTCCTCTAACAAATACAAAAGAAGTGTCCACTTTTCTTCAGAGTTCTCTCCACAGGTCTTGTCTTGGGGAAACATTTTCTGCATTGTTAGTGATGCATTCTCAACTTCGAAGAAAGCAGCTGTGTTCATCAAAATCGTGTTGTCATAACATCAGAAACTTTAGAACCCCCCCCCATTGCAGAAAAATGCAAAACACAGCTGTCTAAAAATAGCTATGATACATGGTATGGTCTGGTTTTATTTGGAACATCCAAATGGAACTCTCTGCTGAACTGAACACTACTGTCTCCTAGTGCATGCTGTGGGTCTTCCACCTCCAGGGTTGTGGTGGTAAATTAAGTTCTAAGGGGACCCAGAGAGGGCGGATCCTCAAAGTTTAACTGACAGATGTGTGTAAAGGAGAAAACAACTTTCTTAGATTTATTGTAATGGCAAAATTTTTGATTCAAAGTGATCAGCCTGATCTCGCCCTCAGTGGATTTTCTCTTTACCTCTCTTAAGTGGAGATTTTCTACTTTTTTAAAGGATTTATTCTTTCCATTATGTATATATGTCTGTCTGTGTGTGTGTGTGTGTGTGTGTGTGTGTTTGTGTGAATGTATGTCACATGCATGTGGTACATGCTGAGGCCTAAAGAGGGTATCAGAACATCTGGAGCTGGAGTTGTAGGCAGTTGTGAACCATCCAATATGGGTTTTTTTGTTTGTTTGTTTGTTTTGTTTTTCAGAATAAATGAATAACAAAACATGTGATAGTTAACAATGATCATCAACTTGAGAGGATCTAGAATCAGCCAGGGACAAGTCTTCAGGCACATCTGTGAGAGATTATATGAAGTAAATTCTCCCCTGGGAGAGCCTATAAGGGATTATCTTGATTAGGTTGACTAAGGTGAGAAGAACCCATCTAAGAAGTGTCAGTAACCATTCCCTGGTCTAGGGTTCTGGATTGAATAGAAAGGAGGAAGTTGGTTGAGTACCTGTAATCTCTCATGTGACTTCCTGACTAGAGATGAAATGTGACTAGTCGCCTCACACTGCTGCCACTGGAATTTCCCTACCTCTAATCACCCATTTTCTAATGTAGTATCATTACGAAAGTAGCACTTCTAATTCTGTTTAAGAATTTCCTTTCTATTAATGCTCAAACCATGAGGCAAAAGTAAGCCCTTTAGCTCTCTGAAGTGGCTTTTGCCTAGCATATTTTTTTAAATCACCATAACAGGAAAAGTAACTAAGACAGAATCTAAATCCAAAAGCCTATGTACCTTTTAGTACAACATAAAAGAGGGTCAGATTTATTGTTCCCTACACTGTTATGCATGAACACGGTGTATGTTTTTCCATTTGCAATTTCCTAGCTGAATTCTTTAACAGTTAATACAAGAATTTGGCAGGGTCTAGGAAGCAAGAGATAGCTGACTGCACAGTCTGTGTGACTGGGTAGATGGGAGAACACACAACCCAGATGTGATACCTGCGGTCATCTGTCACTTCAGGAACTTGGCTAAATTACTGAAGGAAATCAATGAGACGATTACAACACATTGTGAGAACTCAGTAAGAGGAGGATGCCGAGCAGTAGGGAGTTTTATGTTTACAGGCTTTACATTTTGGCTAGTTAGTTAGTGACGTGTATTGGAAACTGAAGACTTCACACGGAGGGACTGAAAAACAAAACTGTTTAAGTGTTGAATTTTGAAAGGAATTGATTGATAAATGAGAAGAAGCTCATTTTAGCCAAGACTATCAATAGTCAAACCGTTCATAAACCAAATTATCCCTTTTCTCCAGGAATATTCTTCCCTTCTAAAATACTCAAGCTTTGTGGGGCAGTGTTCTTACATTGGTGTTTGAGTGTTTCCATTTCAGATTGCCTACAGGATATTCTAAATAGACAGTCAAAACTGTTGTACCTGACTTAGTACCTAAAGCAACCTGAAAGTTCCTTTTCTTAAACCTTGGAATAGCATACTTGGTAACATAGATCAGCACTCAGACTAGGCATTGTCCTAGATAAATAGCTGAAATTCTCCATTCTTTCCATTTGGAACCAAAAAGCTCACAGAAATCTGTTCCTGCGAGCTTTCTGAGAATTAACTAGGCAATATGATTTCTCTCGGTGTGGGAAATGCTACTTTATTACAAAATATTAATATCATCACGCAGAGAAAAGCTAAGAGTTTGCTTTATGAAATTTCTTTAGAACCATGGCTGTCCTTGACTGACTCAGTTTGGAAGTTATTATTGAATAAAATAGAATTCAAAGTGTTTTACTTTACTGTGGATTCAGTTTAAGATTTTTCAGATAAGCCCAAACAGCAAAGCCATCAAAAAAGCAGACTGTGATTAACAATAGAAAAAAATTTAGTTCTTTTTTAACATTTAACAGCAATTAGAAAATGCGCATTATATTCAGCATGTATAATTATAAATATATAAAATGTGTTTAATATTTTATTATTCTACTTTTTATGATTGCTCATAGTTATATTTGTCTCCCTAAGGATTCCTAGTAGATATTGCTGATTTGATTCTACACCATCAAACTAAAGCAAGACAAATGAACATGTTTACACAATAATACAGTCTACATGTGTAAAATGGTATGATGTCTAAGAAAAAACTTGCATATTTAATTAAAATGCATTTGCTAATGACTGAAAATGAGTCTAAGAAGTTGGAAATCGTTTGCTGTTGGAGTATCTTCACTCAATGTGAATGACAACACACTGACTAGGGTAAATGAAGTGGTTGTGACTATTTCTTAAAATAAGACAACTCAGTGTGCTGCACCAATGGAGTTTTCCTTTCATACGAGATTTTCTGCTGCTGCTTTGCCAATTAAGTTTATGCAATACTTTAAATCTTTTGTTGTCATGCCAACAATCTTTGTAGCATCTTCACTGGGTATAGATTTCATCTCAAAAAGCTGCTTTTATTGCTTATCCATATGAAGCACCTCATCTGTTACCATGGAGTAGTACTCCATTGTGTAAATGTACTACATTTTCTTTAGCCATTCTTCGGTTGAGGGGCATATGGAGGGACAGGGAGGTGAGCAGGATTGGGTGCATGATGTGAAATTTCCAAAGAATCAATAAAGAATTATCTTTTAAATAAATAAATACTGCTACACACTCACACACACACACACATGCATACAAACACAAAGAAGCAGTTGTTGCGCCTTCTATACCAACACTGCCTGCTTCACCTTGCAATTTTATGTTACAAAAATAAATGCTTTCATTAAATATCACAGACTGATTGCTCTTTGCTTCCAACTATTTTCTCTATAGTTTCCTCACTTGCCTTGGTCTTCACAGTGCTGAAGAGACGGCCTTGACTTAAGAGAGTGTTAGTCTGGTCTGGTCTTCTATCATGACTGTACATGCTTGCTATCTCAGAAATAAGGCTGTTTCACTCTCAAATCATTAGGATGTTTCCTGTAGTATCAATTTTATACTGATTTTAATTAATTTAATTCTAATTTTATTTAAGAACCCTTCCACCTCAATCTCTTTAACAGATCCAAATAAATTTATAACTATTACAACCTAGAGAAATATCTATACACATCAATGTATACAAGTTAACTATATTTCTAAATAACAAACACAATTAACAAGACAAATAACCAATAGGTTAACACATATGGATACATAAGACAAAATCTATTTAAATACATGGTCTCCTGCACAAAAGATTACACATTGTTATTGAAAAATTAATAATGACATAAATAAATGGTGACTACCATTTTTCTAGTATGGAAAGCACAGTATCCTAGGATTGTTAATCAACTGTATTTAATCAATGTAAAGTTCTAATAGGATCACTATTATTTATTTTATATTATTATTTATAATACCAGCAGGATACTTTGGTGGAATGTCAATCTAATTCTAAAATGTATGTGGAAAATTCTAAGAGAAATTTGGAACACCTTCAAGTACAATAACATCAGACATGTGCCATCACTTATGAGTTATATCACACAGCTACAAGAATGAAGCCATGTGACATCTATCCAAACTATCAAAAAAGAAAGATGAAACAAAATATAAAATAACAGAAAAGATTCAAGCATATATAATCGGTTGGTTGTAGAGAAAGCTAGCCCTATAAAACTGTGACAAGTACAGAGACTTGGCTATGCCTGCTCCCCAAAGGAACCCTGTTGACTTCATTATGCAGGGATAAAAAGAAGAAAATCAGATTTTAGATCAAAATGTATAAGGTAGAATAATTTTTCATGATATCTTCATGATTTAGAGAAAAATATAGATGTTGAAAAGACTAGGATTCTTAAGCAAGGAACACAAGCCAAAAAGAAAGTGCACTGAGAATATATTAAAGTTAAAAACTTAAAAGTTAACAGTGAAAAATCAACTTATCAGTATCTTTATTCAGTAAGCATATAAATGCTATAAAATTAATGCCAACAGCACAACCAAATACAAAAATGCAGGAAGGGACATGAAGAATAAATTCCAAATACAAACATATCCATTTGGACAGCAATTTTATGAAAACAAGCTCAAACTCACTTTTAGAAATTTAAAACTTTGGTCAGATAACTTGAAGTTAATAATTGGGAAGTGTGAAAAATAATATTATAGACAAAAAGTAAAACAGCTAGAATTTTTATCCATTGCTGGTCGGAATCAAAATGATCTAATATTGGAAAATTCATTGTAGTGATAGGACCAGCTACACATACATCCACATACCTATAAGCAGCCAGTCTACTTCTAGGTAACACTTCCTGTTTCCCAGCCCCAACAAATCTATGAATAATTTAAAAATATGTGTGAATGTCTACATCATAGTAACATTCTTTGTATACTTATAGGTGTCTACCCCATACCTTCACCCTGAGTAAGTTTATAAATTAATCACACAATATGTGTGCGTCTCTGAGGTTTCAGGGTAGCAATATGGGAGAGCTCACTCTGAAGTGAAGAAATCAGAAGTAGCAAAGGCATTAAACTTTGATGCTCCTACTTACATGCCATTGAGATTTCTGTTTTCATAGCCCTTTCTTTCAAGTGTGGAAATTGTTGCTCTCATCATCACTAGGAAGTTAACTATGAGAATAGCCTCAGCACCCTCAGCACCTTAAACACACTACCAGCTATGAAGTCAGATGTTCAGGAAATAGTAGCTGAAGGAACCAATGGGCCCGTCGCATGTGATGCTAAGAGTTGTTTTTCTGAAAAGCATCGGCAGTAATGAGACAGAGACAGAAGCAGCAAGGTGAGTCTGAAAATGTTGGCCTTCTGCCGTTCTTTTCTTTAAATCTAAATCGAGACACTTCGTTATATTTGTCCAAGACCATTTTGACTTGAGCTCTTTAGAATTGAATTTTTCTTTTATATGATAATAATCATGACGAACAATTTGATACTAGCCAAACAAGTCACTTAAGAAAAGAACATTAATGTAGTTAGAGGAAATACCTTCCTGTATTTATTGATTGGTGACTTTTGCCCATTAATCTTCTGTGTTCTGAGAACACAGAGGTGTCTGAAGTAGATGAATAGCTTCAAGGAGCTCACAGAGGAATGAAGGAGAAGGCATATTCCACCACATAAGTGCTTTTAAGCAACATTAACTCACACAAAGCGTGAAATAACTCCTTATAGAGAACTGTTGAGGACTTGGATTCACACTGTGATGGTTTACGTGAGAAATGTCCCCCATGGGCTCTGGCATTTTATTACTTGGTCCCTCATTGGTGGTGCTGTCTGGAAGCTTTAAGGAGTTGTGGCTTTGCTAGAGGGAGTGCATCACTGGAGGTAGGTCTTGAGAGTTTAGATCAGTGGTTCTTAGCCTTCCTAATGCTACAAAAGTTTAATAAATTATTTTGTTGCCTTTTAATAACTGTAATTTTGCTAATATTATGAATTCCAATGTAAATCTCTGTGTTTTCTGATTATCTTAGGCAATCCCTGTTAAACGGTCCTTTGACTCCCTAAAGGGGTCCCAACCCATAGGTTGAGAACCACTGGTTTAAAGCTATGCACACCCTTCCTCCAGTTTGCTCTCTCTGTTTAGTGCTTGAGGGAAAGGATGTGAGCTCTGGGCATCTAGCTCTTGCTGCCATGCCTGCCTCCTGATACTATGTTTCATTTCCAACTGTAATGGACACATCCTTCTGGAATGGTAGGCCCAAATGAACTCTTTTTTTTCCATTATTTTGGTCATGCTATCACAGCTTTTAGCAAAATCTTGCTGTGGTATTTGAACCCTGAACACTGGTGACTGCAAGCATCACAAGTTAGCTTTTAAGAATTGCTTTTCCAGGGTTAAAGAATTTTGTTAAGCAGCCTCTGAACACAGTCAGTATAAAAATTAAAATACATAAATTTACTCAAAAATTTAGACACAAATAATAGTGTTTCTTGCCACTCATCATTAATGAATAATTTGACATTTTACAGTTCCATGAGCTCTTGAGGTCATGTGCAATCTTTGCACTAATGTACGCTGAAATGTCACTGACCGTGTGGTGTGAGCATTCTCTGTCTCAGCTCCATGTCCTTTGATGCCACAATGCACAAAAATTAAGTATGGTGAGGGATAAACGCTAACATACAGATGTTCAGGCACCAGGTATCGCTGCCCAAAGGATCAGTCTCCAGGAAACTCAGAGTTCGAGGGGCCACCTACAGAGTCAGTGGATTATCAGTCATCTTGACTGTTCTGTCCATGGGAGTTGAACTTAATTCTCTGGGGCTGGCAAGGGGGGTCTAAATTTAACTATCAGGAGCACACAAAAAAGGGAAAAACACACACATACTCACTTAGAGTCTTTCTATCACCTTCTGTCTCGGTTTGTCTCCTATTTTTCCTCTATAGTTTATACAGCCAAACAAATTTTTTTCAGGCAATATAAAAATTACAGTATGGTTTTACCTTTTATTTTTCAAGTGAATTATTATAAGGTATGCAGGTAGAAAGCATGTTCTCATTTCCCTTACACGATTAAACAAAGTTATCCCAAGAACTCACATACATTCACATCTAAGTAAGTAGTTGTAGGTTACTTAATAGAGTGTAACCAAGCAAGGTAAAAATCTCAGTTAGTTCTTTTACTGGCAGGCTGCGTATTACGGTTACAAAGAAAGAATCAGTTTCTTTATGTGGTGATATTTTGATTGTGCTTTAACAAATAAAACTTGCCTGAAGATCAGAGTACGGAGCTAGCCACACTAGTTAGCCATAGAGGATAGGCTTTGGTGGCACACACCTTTAATCCCGGGACTAGGGAGACAGAGGAAGACGTATTTCTGTGAATTCAAGGCTACTCTGGGCTACACAAGATTGAATCAGTCTAAAAGAGAAACAGAGCCAAGAGGTGGTGGTTCACACCTTCAATCCCAGCTCTAGAGGCACAAGGGAGGTGGGCACGAGGGAGGTGGGCACGAGGGAGGTGGGCACTAGGGAGGTGGGCACTAGGGAGGGGGGCACNGCACGAGGGAGGTGGGCACGAGGGAGGTGGGCACTAGGGAGGGGGGCACTAGGGAGTGGAAGTGATATGGCTGGGCAGAGAGATGAATATAAGGTGGAGGAGACAGGAGCTCAGGATTCAGTCTGAGGTTTCATAGAGATGGCATTCAGTCTGAGGACTTGTAGAGACAGGATACCCATTCAGATTGAGGATTTCGCAGAGGTAAAAACTAGTGGCTGACTTCTCTGGTTCTCTGATCTTCAAGCAAGCTGTATTTGTTAACGTACAAACAAAATATCACCACAGCTTTATTACTTATCTTAAAAGGGAATCTTATAAGGAATCTTAAAGAATCACAAACCTAAACTTTTATATATGAAAAAAAATCAGTCAGCTCTACTTTAAATCTTCAGGGTGCATACTCATGAGCCAACAGGGATTTTTTTCTTTTTTTAATCAAGAAAATGAGGGCAGAAATGGGTGCAAAGAACTGGTCATTATCTTTGACCATCAACCAATCCTAGCATGTCAGCTTTGTTCTTGTTTTCTGACCTTAACAAGTTGCTCACTCAACTATGTGCCTTTCTAAAACGTTGGACTGTTTCTTTGGGTTTTTCACCTCAAAACAAAATATATCATAATTTAACCTTAAGTCATTTTCAAAGCTTTGTTTCAGCTATGATGCACTCTGAACCCCGTGGACACATCACCCAACATTAAGATTAAAAGAATTTAAGCTAGCTGGGCTTTTGGGACTGCAATGTTTTTCTTAATCTTCAACATAAGCCATAGTCTATGCAGTTCCTCAAAAGAAACTAGCTTCATGAAATTTCCTTGTTCTTATTTTTTATCCTCTGCAGCATCTGCTTTATCAGAGACAGGGGCAACAATGCATCCTACCTTTACCTGTGATAATTTTTCTACTAAACTAACCTCTAATATATATATAATTATTAAAAACCTTCAATCATCAAAATTCTGTTTAAATTGACACTGCTATTGTATAAAATCATTACCTTAGTTAAACAGTATAGGTTATGAGGAAATCATCTTCATAATAATCCACAGGTAAAAATGCCTACTAGAACAGGATATTTCTAAGAGATAATGATGCGATATTAAGAGCAGTAGGGATTTCTCCATTCCCATTCTCACCAGGCCAGATACCAGAGAAAAATGGCAGTGGCAAACATGCAAAGACACAGCAGTAAGACATTCTGGGGCTGAGGCTTTCAGGGACCTTGCTTTGCTTCCTGGCTGGTTAACTTCCTGAACTTCAACTGCCATCTGCTTCTTCTCTGAAAAGGCTACCAGCACTGATGATAACAAGACTACAAATAAATGCTTGATTTTTTTCACCTGGCTTATAAAATATATGTCCTTATATTGTTACATTGTATTTAATTTTGTTATATAAACTTAGGAGAAATGTGCAAATAAATTATAATAAAATAAAATATACCTTATGTTTCTAGATGCTGTTTTTGAAGAGAAAAAAGTCTCTTCACAGTTGGAGACTTTTTGTTTTACTTTAACTATATTAGTGTAATTGAAGGTTCAACTACATTTAAATTGGATCTACATTAATCCATCATATGCAACCATATATTGCATATGGGTATAACACTTCAATAAAACATAAACTTATTTGCAGTGAATTATACTGATTTGAAAATGTTAGGTATATTTGTACATGGAGGAGGAATAAGGAAAGAGATTTAACAAAATACATGCAAGCAAGTTAGGAAAAGCAAGGGCTATTTAGAAATTTTCCTTAAATAGCATTATATACAGTATCTTATCTTTTTATGCAAATACTTGCTACTCCGTCCTTACTAATAAATAGAGTAAACTTGTATGTGCAAGTGTACATTTAACAAATTTTTAAAAAAATGATGGGGCACTACATAAAAGGACCGATTGTGGTAGAAGAACTTTAAAGACACAAAAGCAAACATGGTCAGTTACACTGGTTTCTGATTTTTTCCCTACTGTAATGATTCAGCATTATTTCCCAATTGTCCAAAGGCATTTGCACAACAAGTTACCAAAAAATTATATGCATGTAGATACGACATAGATATGTAGATACTACCTACATATTAGTGCATGCCAATTATAATTAACAAACAGCAATATGTGTGAAAATACATGATGTATTCTTAGCTCCTCACAAAGTTCCTTGGAGTCTTTTCTTTCTTAGCAGCCAGACTGACTATTTTTCATGTGTTCTGCATTATCTTGGCTTGCCCTTGAAATATGTACAAAGAATTCTTCTTTCAAACAGAAGTCTGGTTTTCATAGGATATGTACGCATGTTATAGCTTCATAAGTAGTCCACTGCAAAGACACTCATGCACACACACCTATTGACCTCACTGTCAAGGACATTAAAGATGAAAAGGAATGAGAGTTCCTTTAAAGGCTGCAGCAACCTGAAGACATTCCTCTAGCGATCGCTTCCCTGTAGTTTTCACAGTTCCCAGTAGTCCCACAATGGAGAACAATCTTTAAAACATTGCCTTTTAGTACATATTTATGATAAAAGCTGGAGAATCTAATATGGAGGAAATGTATTTGAGGTCAGGATGGCAGCAATGCTCTGGTTAGAAAACGGGAAGGAAGAACACAGAGTAATAGAGTGACAGGTACATTTCAATATTTTCTATTCCAATTCTGAATCCTGCCTGATGGTTTCACAGGGGTGTCCAGTTCATTAAAATCAAAAAGCTGTAAAGTTGGGATATTATATTTAAGTGCCTTTGCATGAAATTATCCCTAAAACAATGTTAAAATAGTAAGAATTAACTACTTTTGTTCTCTGCCATAAAATTCTGCCTAGCATTTGAATTGAATGTAACAACAAAGAATTTTTATCAGTAACTTTGAATATATACTTGAGAGTACTTAGTTTTAATTTATAACTGAAAGAACCAGAAATGGCCTTACACGGAAGTGTTTACTTTTAAAAAAACAATACAGTTATTTTACTTTATTTTTGATAGTGTAACGTAATTACCATATTTCTCCTTTCCCTTTCCTCCTCCGAAAACTTCCATGTATTCTTCATTCTCCTTCAGATACATGCCTTCTTTTATCACTCTTATTGCATTTATTTATCCATTCTTAGACATACTTGTTCAGCTCTTCAGTCCATATCATGTATGTATGTATCTTTTCAGGGCTGCCCATTTAGTATTGAGCAATGAATTGATGTGCTCTTTCCTAGGAAGGAATTCTTCTTGCACCCCCAGATTTTCCTCAGTTGTCTATAGTAATTTGCGTAGGATTGAGGCCTTGTAGAATTTCCCCCATCCACTTTGGCATGTCCTGTGGTGTCATCCTTATACATTTCATATTTGGGAAGTCACGCTGATGAGATTTTATGGGTATAGCTTCTGATGTTACTAGAAGACACAATCTCATAAACAAACTCCCTGATCCCATGGTTTTTACAATCTGTAACCCCCCTCTGCCTCAATGCTCTCTGACCCTTAAGAATAGGAAAATTTTATAGGTGGATTGTATTCTATAGTAAAACTTTGCATATTGCCTTGTTGTGGTGTTCTGTAGCAGTCTCCAAGTGTTGCAAAGAGAACTTTCCTTGATAAGGGGTGAAGACTAAGCTTATGGGTATAAGGACAATGCTTATAGAATATTATTAGGGATTATGCTCGTTTAGTAAAGTTGTGGTAGTAGATTCTCCTCCAATAAGCACGGCTTCACTAACATTGAGTAGTAATCTAAGTTTCCAGTACTAGGCATGCTATCTTTCTTGTTGAATTCATCTTAAGTCTAATTAGCGATCTGCTCATTACCACCTAGGTTTGTGTGTCACTACTGAACCCTTTGTGTTGTTGTGCCATTCTGTTTGTTGATATGGTTCATAGCATCATAGCCAGATAGGAATATTGGTTGTCTTCATCCTTTGGAAGATTGTCTGCTATCTTTTAGCACCATGAAAGATAGTGCTTGGTGTTGCGGGAAGCATTCAGGTTATTTCCAGCTGATGGGCCTCTGAGCCCTGTTTCTGAAGTGCACATTGTCTTCAATAATAAAGTAACCTTCTACCTCTGGGGGATAACCAAGGACAATAGTAATGAGAGGTATGTTTTGGGCGTCTCTTGGGCAACTCTAACCAACAACTCAAAGGGGGCTTCTCATGTCTTATATTGGGACTTTTATTAAGTGATCTCTGGTTCTTGGAAGAAGCGCTATCAGCCCAGATGAGAAAATTTAGTAAAACCACATATTTATAATTGTACACAGAATTAACATGCATTATAGGTCGTTTTATTTTTAGTAGACACCTAATACGATTCCATGTGACTTTTTCAGACATTCTTATTGTTGTACCCATTTCACTCCTTCCTCAGTATTTACCTTCTTCCCCCATCTCTAAAGGGCCTCTACCAGAACACTTGTATCTTGATATTTTACTTTACCCTCCTCCAACTTTCTTATGTATTTACCTCCATGCCCCTCCACCATGGAGACCCACTTCTCATTTCCTCTTTTAGCATATTGTTATTCTCATTTGGCCTCCTTTTACCTTCTTCTGTATTTATCTCCTCTACTCCTTAAAGAATCATTTCTTTTTTCCATTTCCATGATAATATTACTTGGATCCTGCTATCCCCCCTCTCTATCACTTCCCAGTCCTCCTATCCTGGCAATTGTCATATCTTACTTGTGCCATGGTGTTTGCTGACGTGGTGCATAGGGATCATAGATTCTATGGTTCCTATTGGCTATGCATTCACATCTGAAGATTTGGAGCTAGGAGTCTCCAATGAGAAAGAACATGTGGATTTTGTCTTTTTGGACCTGGATTACCACACTTGCTTGATGTGATTCTTTTTTTCAGTTTCATCCATTTATCTGCAATATTCATGATTTTTCTTTATAGCATTTAGTACATAGTGTATATGTACTGAATTTTCATTATCAATTCATCACATGAAGGACATTAAGGCTGTCTCCATTTCCTAGCTATTGTAAATAGAACATCAATGAACATGGCTGAGCAACTATCTATAGAGTAGGATGTCAAATCCTTTGGCCAAATGCCAAGCAGTGGTGTAGCTGACTCATCCCGTAGATTTATTTTTAGCTTTCAGAGAATTCTCCACACTGATTTCACTCACGTTTTAATTTCTTACTTTTTCTTGAAATATGTACAGAGAATTCATCTTTCAAATCACAGTCTGGTTTCCATAATGGTTAATTTGGTATAATTGAACATTTTCTCTGACACTACTGCTGTTTTCTCTGTTTTTACATTCATTGTGAAAGCGTAGCAGGCAGAATACAGAAAAGAAACTACAATAAGAGAACTTGAAAGTTATACATTTGAAATGTAACAATTCTATAGAACTACTCTGTCTCTAATCTCTCTCTTGTTCTCCTTCTCCCCTCCAGAAACATTTCTTAACTTTCAGTATTGTGGTGGCCAAATTGAATTTGTCCTCTCTGTTTTCAATTTGTGTTATTTCTTTCTTGACACTTTCTCATTTCACACCAAGTTTCACAATAGTAACAATGGAAACACACAAAACTGATTTGTCATTACCTAGGCTTAGTAAGTCAATTTGCATTAATTTTCTCATATGATCCATGCACTTATCTAATCATTCTCAAAACAAGGAATATTTTAGCCTTTCTTTCATTCAGTATCCATGATTACTTCCAGGGTCACATCTACTTTTCAGCTACTTCTTGCATTCTATACAATTATTTTCACTTCCTTTCTGATATATTAGTAACTGTACTATAAAGTAGTTTGCAGTTACTTCAGAAAATCCATTCTTATTTTAATATTGAAACGTGGCAAGCTATTGAGTCAGTCATTAAACAAAGACTTGCTGCTTTCGATGGTTATGTGATGTTTCTGGCAATAGAGAAGCAGAAATGGAAGAAGATTGCAGTGGTTTGTATAAGAATGACCCCACAGTCTCATATAGTATGGCCTCATTGGAGGTGTGACTTTCTTGGAGAAAAGGCATCACTTGGAGGGGGTTGAGATTTCAAAAGCACATGCCAGGCTTCAGCTTTCTCTCTACCTCAGTTACTGCTCCAGTACCTGCCTGCTCCCTACCATGCTCCATGAAATGCTAATAATAGACTAAACCTCTCCTGAAACTGTAAGCAATCCACAATGAAATACTTTCTTTAATTAGTGTTGCCTTGGTCATTGGTCTTGTTGAAGGAATATGCCTGTAATCCCAACACATGGGATGTAGCGAGATCATGAAATTTCTTTCTATTATAACTGAGCAATATAGGAAGTACACATATCAGCAAAGTATGATGTGGGTAGGTAAGGAGCTAAATGCTGGAGAACTAGGGAGAAAAATAAATGTAAAGAAAGAATATTTAAAACTTAAGTTTATGATTTATGTAAATTCAAGGAGTTAAATTTTGGATAAGACAACATCAAGAGAAACTCATTATCTGAATTTGAAAATCCTCAATGAGATTTTACATACACACACACACCAACATATGCACACATGTGCATAAACACATACCCATGTGCACACATGTGGATACACACACATACACACACACACACACACACACACACACTGTGCCAACAAGGAAATGTGAATAGATACAGAAGAGGCTCTTCATATGAAATTTGTCATTCTTCAGCCTGAGGACTATAACAAAAAAAATCATCTGGGAATAATGCATCCTATAGAGCGTACAAAGTCACACTTGGAGAAATTCTGTTCCTTTGAAAACTCTTTTACAGTTGAATTTGCAGCATGAAATAATCAGACATTTAATGAATTCTCAAGCATGTGTGTTTTTCTAGCAAGGTACTATCCTAAATCCCTCCCCAGAATGCAGTGAAGTCTCAAGGAAAATGCTAATTCCAAAGACTAGGTGGGCAAATTTTTTTTCTCTTTTTTTCAAAGAATTACTTAGAAAAAAATTAAAGAACAATTTGCTATCTCCCACATTCTTGCCACCATGGTTTACCAAATTAACTTTATTATTATACATAATCTAGCCTTGAATTTTTCTCCCTTCCTACTGTAAGCACATCTCTTACCTTACTTATCTATACAAAGCATAGGAAGACCCTTAAACACAATTGGTTTCATGATTCAATTTTAAAAGGCCTAATAATAAAAAGAAAAAGAATAAAGTTCAGAGGGCTGAGGAACCAGACAAGAAGTGGACAACAGACAAAATTAAACTGCATTTCTCATAAATTATGATCTTTTAGATCCCATAATAATGTGTGAGTGCCTACTAATAAAAATGACAGAAAGAACAGATAAATGGGAGGCAAAAGAAATATGCTTTTTGTAAGGAAAATGACAATTTAATAAAAGAAGTGGCAATTGCAAAATTAGGAAATTATGCTTTTGTAGCCTTCACAATTACACTTGATTCAGGCAAAAGTGATGACTAGAGGCTAGCAATGAAGAAACTGCTGATAAGAATATGAATGTTTATGTAGCTTGAAATACTTCATCAAAATACATAATTAACCATAAAAGAAACAAATAAGAGCTTTAGATAAGAGGAATATTTAAATGTTAGACAAAGTTATCATAAAAACAATGAAAAAAATCGAATAACCTGTTGCCTGACAAGGTGTACTAGAAATGTATAGCATGTACTCATGTACCATTCCAGTTAAAAGTGCATATGCCATGTCTGGCTGGAAGGGGAATTACTCAGTGGGTAGGAGAGCTTGCTGTAAAAGCTGGAGGACTTGAGGCTGGTTCTCCAGAACCCACATAAAAAACTGGGTATAAAGCTTATAACTCCAGTTCTAAAAGTTCTGAGTCCCTCTTCTGGCATTCAAGGACATAATGCAGGACACAGATATATATTCAAGCAAAACACCAGTACACATAAAATAAAAAAATAAAAAAGATATACTTTCTTAAGTTAAGTTTGTAGTCACCCAAGCAGTGTGAGATATGGGTTCCACCTCATGGAGTGAGCCTTAAATCTTATCAGAGAGCTGTTGGTTTGTCTCAAAAAATTTGTCCCACTATTCACTAGTATATCTTGCAGATATGCCCATATGTGCCTGTAACCCCAGCACTGGGGAAGGCTAATAGGGGCAAGAAGATTACCGACTTTCTGGCCTGCCAGTCTTGCTAGAAAATCTGCAAATGCCAGCTTTAGTGAAAGATCTCATCTCAAAATCTCAGATGGAGAGCCATAGAGGGAAGAAACGCAAGAAAATGGACTTGTTGAGTCTAACTGAGAAACATCAGAGAATCTCTAAGAGATATTCTCCAGGTAGATTCCTGTCTTCTTTAACATTTCAGCATCATAAAAGAAAAAAAAAACTAAGAAATAAGTCCACATTAAAATGGAACAAAAAGTCCAACTAGATAAATGTATTGAACGATCTTATAGCAGATTGATTTTAAGTATGATAAATTATACTATGAAATAATACTGGTACAATTGACATAATCGAGTTCTCAAGTAAAAAGCCATATGGTTGCACCCATAATCTCATTTCCTAGGGACTTTAAAAAAAAGAATCTTCATTGAAATTTCTGAAAATTTTTAGAAAAGTGTCCCTTCTGCATTTCCTAACTTTCAGCATTTGCTGGCCCTTGCATAGCAGAGCCTAAATTGACAATAACTATAATTTCTGTTTTCATCTTCTCATACTTTATGGTCTACCACTTCAGCTTAGGGTTTGTTAAACTTTGTTTAACATCCACACATCCCTGCAATCTAAAACGATCATTTCTCTTTCTGTGATTATATATAATGGTTGCTGAAAGAAAACTTTCCCTTTGCTTTCACTGTTTTCTTCATGAATGACACAGTAATTGTAAATGTTTTGAACCACTTTTTTCTTTATGGTCATTATATGTAAAATGTACTAAGTTAATTAATATAATGCTTATTTTTGCCTTTTTTGGTAGTTTAAGTGGTGGAGGAATGAAAGAACAAAATCTTGTATTTGCAAATAAGTATGTAAATATAACCTAGTTATTTTATCTCATTTACTCCTTACCATAAGTCAGTAAGAGAAATTTTTGATTTAGAAATATTGAGCATCTTGCCTAAGGTAAGCTGGGATAGTGTGAATTAAGAAAAGTTCTCTAGGGAAATGCAACTTCAAAGTATTCAAGATACTATCTTACAGTCATCAAAATGGCCAAGAACAAAAAAATAAATGACAGTTCATTCTGATGAAGATTTGGGATAAAGGGATAAATGCTGATGGAAGTGCAAAATTCTACAACTGTAATGGCTTGTTTGTTTCTGGCTGCTCAGCCCTGAAATAACCGCACATGGCCCATTAGCTCTAGCTTCTTATTGGCTAGCTCTTACATGTTAATTTATCCCATTTCTGTTAATCTGTGTATCACCATGTGGCTGTGGCTTACCAGGTAAAGTTCCAGTGTCTGTCTCAGGTGGGGCTACATGGCTTCTCTCTGAATCTGCCTTCTTTTTCCCAGAATTCAGTTTATTCCTCCCCCCACCCCCGCCTACCTATTTTCTTCCCTGTGCAGGCCTAAGACAGTTTCTTTATTTACCAATGGTATTCACAGCACACAGAGGGGAATTCTATATCACGTCCCCTTTTCCATTTAAATAGAAAGGAAGGTCTTAACTTTAACACAGTCAAATCACATATAACAAAACAGTTATCAAGCAAGAATTATAGTTATAATATTTATATTTACTTTATCTCTTATAATAAGGAAAACTATAACTATAACTATATATTCTTCAACTACATCAAAGACTCCAGAAGGATATAATATTACCTAACTAAACAGGAAGGTCATTGTAATGCTTATTTAAGAGCTTTTTTACTATTTGAGTTTCTTCTTTTAACCATTCTTTATATCTATATCCCATTTTTAAACTTAGTTATTTGTTTTCTTGATGCTGAGATTTGGAGTTCTTGTATACAATTTAGTTACTTTTCTTCTATTAAATTTGTAGTTGGTAAAATCTTTTCCCATCCAGCATCCTGCTGCTTTTTCAAATGACAGTTCCCTTTTCTGTAAGGAAACTTTTCGGTTTCATGAGATTCTATTTATTAATCATTGTTCTTAATGCCTGCACAATTGTTGCTCTGTTTAGAAAATCTTTCTGCGCCAATAAATTCATGACTGAAAAAAAAGAAAAAAGTTCTCATAGTGAAAATGTTAGACTTGGATTATGAAGGGCAATTTCTAGCTCTCAACTTGGGCAACTTAGTAGACAATAATTTTAAGTAGGAAGATGATCAAGTACCACACTTGTATAAACACATCACTCGCCTTCTTTTAGGAAGCTTGCTACCTAGAATGTAAGTGCACAGTATCTTTGTTGTCTTTATAGTTCTACACTATATTCAGTATATGGTACAGATTTGTGTGTGTATGTGTTTTAAAAATGTTTAAAGATCCCTGGTGGCAGTAGGCAGGCAGGCCCACGAAGCNGGCGGGCGGGTGCGTGGGTGGGAGACACGGGGGCAGACACACTGTATGGAATAGAATTGGATATTTATTACTTAAAGAAGAGGGAAAAGGAGGGAGAGAGAGAGAGAAAGAGAGAGAGAGACACAGAGAGAGAGAGAGACAGAGAGAGAGAGACAGAGAGGGGGGGGCAGGAGAGATAGGCGCTGTGCCGAGAACAGAGATCCAAGATGGCCAGGGAGGTGGGCAGGGTCACTGGGAGTGGGCATGTCTTGCCTCTTAAAGAGACAAAAACCATAACAATGTGTGTGTGTGTGTGTGTGTGTGTATGTGTGCAATGTGCGCCTATGTGTGTGTTTCCTTTCTTTCATGTACTCTTCTGGAACTTGGTTCTTCCAAATAGTCACTTAATTTTATATCTTTATAGAGTAGATAATACAGATATTATAGTGCTTTTTTCCTTGGGAAGAAATTGGAGCTTGTGTTTAGAGTGTTTGTAAGTACCCAGCATTGGGTAAGGGAAGATATTTTTCTTTGTCCTGACTTTAAATCATTTTCTAAATAATAATTGAATTCATTTAATAATCACCACCCTTTGACACTACCACACAAATTTCTTAAAGCTCAATTATAGTCTTTATCACACCTGCTACTCTGTAGAGTTCGTTGTAATCACATCAGAGAGTGTAATTAATTTCATGATCTTCATCATTGTCTTTGGAACAAAATTTCATACATAGTAGGTAATCAGCTAATCTCTAGTAACACACCAGACGTAGTAAATATAAAATGGTGATATTTTGTAACTTTATATTAAATTTCTTTATAAACTCAATTATAGGAAAGGTTTTATTTAAATTTTGCAAGAAAGGTGCAAAATGAATGTGGGAATAGGGGGTTTGCAATTCATAATGTCCTCAGTAAGGAAAGACTGCAGGTGCCTACCAGGCATGGATCTGTTTTTGAACCATGACAAATGTAATTAGCAGGTGAGATTCCAACTTCAATCACCAAGGGATTGAGTATAATTATGCAGCTGCATAGAGAAGTCAATAATCATAGGTGAGAAAAAAAGCAGCAGACACCGAGCTTCAGTTTTAGGTACAATTCCATTTGTGGTGATGCCAAAAAGGGTGGAAGTCATTTTGATCTCATTGTCATAATATGATCAGAGTGAGCTTATGTCACTCAGAAACTGACAAAGGATGTCGTTTTCTTTTTAAACTGTCAATGGCCTTTGACCCAGGAAATAATTACCTTCCACATTGTTAACCTTTTAACAGAAAGTACAAGCCAATATTCAAGCAATTATGGATTTTTTTTTAGCCCAACACATTGCCTTGGAGCACTATTTTCCTTAAGCAGCTCCTCTGAAGGAAAAGAAAAGGGCATCTCCTAGCAACCCCCCCCCATCCCTTTTCTTTCAAGGCTAAATTTGATGTCCTTTCATATTGTAACTGGTAGAGAACTTACTATCTTAGAAACTATTAAGTCATTTTAAATGCAAAAAGAATAACATAAATGTGGGGTATAAAATAGGAAAATGAAAAAAATATTAACAAAGGATATGAAATCCTTTTATAAATATATACTTTGGCAACTGTGTTTTTCCTAAGCTTGGAAATTATAGTTGATACCAATGACAGGGAATTTATTAGTATGTCCCCAAACATCACAAATTACAAACTGTTGCTTCATTAGTTTATTATAATTACTGTGATCTTTTTTTAGAAAGGCTAATGTCTAATAAAGACTTTTCAATTGAGTTTCAGGTTAAGACTGCTATCTCTAAACTTGRTTAGGGGTGTAATAATTCTATACATACTTTCTTGTTTCTTTAGTTTTATGGATATATATAGCAAAAATTTATTTGATTATTACTTTGCAATACATCTATATGAATTGCCCCTTCATAAAAAGACTTTAATCAAGTCCACATCAGCTTGTTTATAAATCTTTGCTCCTGTCTTCAAGTGCTGCTTACACATGATCAAAGCTCTTCCCTAAGAATGCAAAAGGAGCCTTTTTGGAACAATATCTATATTTATGAATGAAATTTTATTGAAAACCACCATGTCAATTTATACTATTAATGGCCATTTTTGTGTGGCAGTAACACAGTTTAGCAGTTGGTACTGTGTTTTTGGGTAATCTCAACTACAAACCTAACTAACATCCCAGTCTTAGTAAGTGAATCAAAGAAAACCTTATTCATAACCTCAAAACCTGCATTTCTGTCAGTCCTCTTCTGGGTGGAATGTTCTGTCTTTATCTTTCTGTGTATTATACCCAGGATTATGGAGAAGACTAGACTCATGGACTTTCTTACAGATAATTGGGTTATATGACTGAGTTTTGATTGATAGGATAAAAGTTTTGTTGTGGATAACAGTGATGTGAGGTATGTTATATTTTTTATATCTTACATTTACCTTAAAAAATCTCAAATCTTGTTACTGTCTACTTGTGCTCCTACATAGCTCAGTTACTAGAAGATTGTGTCTATAAATTATATTCGATTTTATAAGAATGAGAAAATAATCACATTTAGTATGAACCAAGAATATAGTATGGATATTATTGCAATATTGCCTAACCTATTCCTTCTAATACATGCATGTAATCTATTCTTGAAATTGTCACATTGTTTTTGGATCACCTAGAATGACAGCTTGGGATTTATATTGAAAGACAGACAGGGAATCATGCATTGGAATCAGAATATCTGGTATTTGAGCCACTGTGGAAAAGAGATAGTTAATCATGAGTGTAGCATTCTGGGTATGAGCACGAGACATCTATATGGGACCTGAAACTCATGCTGACAACACCAGTCTTGAATGAAATTATTTCTCAATTTATGATGAAATAGTCTCAGAAACTCGACATGAACTTGAATAGAAAGTGGAAACTTATAGATGCCTCCTATTACTCTGAGCATCAGAGACTAATCATTGTTAGAGGAACTTCTATGTACCCATAGATACATCTGAAAAGATGGAAAAGGGAGAAATAAACTGTCATTATCATTGAATACCATTAGAAAATGTCCCATCTATAAAGAATGGTTTTCTATGCCAGAGATTACAAGTAAAAAATTCACACAATATAAAATATGCATAGCAACTGCCTTGGGGATTATTAGTCAAAGATAATTAGTCTTTATGGGCAAAGTAGAGCAAGTTAGCTAACTATGACCGAGATTGCTTTGAAGGACTATTCCCATCCACATAGTTCAGGAGTTCTGGTAAATTATATCCACATCTCATTTATTCTTTCTTTACTTATTCATTCAGAGTGACTTGAATATTTATTCTGTCCCTACTGGGAGCATAACAAAAGGTACAATTAAAACTGGATCATGCTATAATATTCCCAGGATAAAAAATGTGAAAAGCTTTCTTTGTCAGAGTCGGGATCAGGGCAATCTCCAAAGTGTCAATATATATGATTTGATTGTTATACAGACCACACTTAAGGTTATAAATGTCTAGGTGCCACAACAAGGATTTACTATCTGTTGCTTTGGTGTGTTTGAAACCATTAAAACATGTCAAAATGCAGACATCTCACCGTGGATGATAGAGAGAATGAAGGTAATTTACAAAAGTGACTCAAAAGCTTCAGAAAAATCTTACCCCAATTCAAATACCTTCTGAAAGAAAGAGCCCCTCTGTAAATAAGAGATAAAAACAAATTGGAAACATCCGTAATCCCTTTAACCAGTGGGATGAAAGAGAGAACTCCAGAGAAAAATGTCATAAACAGACAATATTCTTGGGCAAAGAACATTCACACTGTGAAAAGCTTGCTGTGTTCTAATTAGTCTCAGGCAAATGAGCCCTCTACCCTAAGATGATCTCTTAATTTTTTAATAAAAGGTAACATAATATTCTAGGCTTGGGTAGGAGGAAACACACATTCATTAACATAAAAGAATTGTTACATTTTCCAGGTCATTTTGTCCTTTGAAGAGAGACATTGGAGAAGAAAGGCTCCCTCTGGTCAGAGAACTTGTTAATCTTATCAGTAGAACTCCTGCCTCATCTATTTTGTCTTACTTCATTTACTTCAAGTGCCCTCAGACTGGACAATCCCGAAATCCCAAATCAAAGCCTCTTTTATTGATCTCCAGAAATTATAACATGAGCAAATTAAAAAAAATGACTTCTAAAACTCATTATTTCTTTCAAGTTTACATGGAGTGCAAATTGTTGCTGTTGATAGAATAATTTCTTTCAGAGTTCAATAACATATTTCAATTTGGTCACAAATTTATGTTACTCAAAACCATAAATGCCTTACTCTTCCATGGATGAATAACTAAACATAAACTATCTGCAAAGAACAAATTACTTTTCTATGAAGTATAGGCATAGCTTCTGGATCATTCACTCAGGGATTCACCAGACTGTAACATACACATAGACTGGGTTTTCACCATCTTTCAATTGACTCTTGAACCCTTCAAGAGTTGCTGGTAGCTGGTACAATTTCATTTCTTACAGTAATAGGTCAGGCTTTCAGCCTCAACACCTGCCCACTCTCCTTTGCTATGTAGCTCTATGACTGCTTGCTTGTCCAATGGAACAAGAAAGCAACTCTGTTACTTTCTCCATTTCTGACTTATAAACCCTCTTTGAAGGGTTCTCCTGGTCTAGGTATAGTCAACTGTACAACCTTTTGAGGAACACAAAATCAATGGATAGAGACCTTGATATAACTGCCAAATCCCTTCATCTGTCCATACAATAATTCCATCCTTGATATAACTGCAAAATCCCTTCATCTTTCCATACAGTAATAATAATCCAATTAAATGATATAATAGGGAGATCCTATAGTATCATCGGATCATTTCACCTTATTTCTTTAAGACTCCCAAAGTTTTCCAATTCATTTACAGTAAAACCCCATGTAGTCCATAAGGTTCAGTATTCTCCATTTTCTGCCTCTCATACCCAGTCTCACATCTCATGTGCTTTGGCTCCAGTGTCAGGAAGTAACTGACTTGTTGCTGTAATGGGTTTACACCTCTGCATTTCCTTTCTCTTCCCTAGGGTTTTCATAGGGCTAGTGACATCTGTTGTTCAGGCCTTGAAAGAAATGCTAACTCACATTTAACATTTGTTTTTACAGTATATCTGGGTATTGAGAAGTATGCTTTCTAGTTTTTATGTTTATTTTATTCACAATATAATTTTGCCCTTTGAGTTCAACACCTCATTTTACCTCTAGGAAGTTTCCACAATGCCTTCCTTATTCAAGTAGACATTGCTTTTTGTTTGTTTGATTTTCAGTAAATTTATTCACTGTGTAGTCTCACTAGGATCCAGAGTTAGAAAACACCCATAGAGACTTCATTCTAATAAAGGGCCATTGAAATTCAATATTTTTCATAAAGCATGAAACTTTTGTTCCCATCGTTGTTCGTGTGTCTTGTTCTTAAGGGAATGTTCTCACCAGTACAAAGACTTGAATATCATTTTTCCTTGGGTTTCATGTCCTGTTCTCTTGCACTACCTCCTATTGTATTATAGTTATTACTCTGTAACTAAAAAGAGGTATATACATAGGAATACACCATTTTTGTTTAGCTCTTTCTATATCATACATACATAAAGTATTTTATACTTTTTATACATAAAGATTAATTCCTTATACTCTTTTTCTCCCACCTAGGTTAATTTGAATTGTTGATACAAAGAATGTCTTATAGGGGATGGATTTCTATAGGCAGATTTTTCCTTTAGGCTACCAGCTCACAAAAAAACACAGAGACATATTATTAGTTATGAAAGTTCGTCCAATAGCTTGGGCATGTTTTTAGCTAGCTCTTATAATATAAATTAATGCATTTCTTTTAATCTATGTGCTGCCCCACGGCTCATTTACCTCATTTATGTGCTGTCGATCCCGCTTTCCTGCTACCTCCCTCCTCACATTTCTGTCCTTCGTTTTCCCACCCTCCTCTGTGCCTGGAAATCCTGCCTAGCTATTAACCATTTAGCTTTTTTTAAAAATTAAACCAGAGTAACTCTTCTTCACAGTGTACAAAAGATTATTCCACAATAGACATCTCTACCTGTTCTATTCTTCCCTCTAGCAAGTGCTGTGAAAATGCTGAGCACAGTAGTGCTTGGTATCTGTCCTCTAGGTGTACTTTGCATGCTATGTGATAGGACATAAAAGAATTAGTAGAGTTCAACTCAGATATTGTTTGTAGCACATCAAGTCAAGAGTCAAATTGGAGGACTGCGAGCCACATGTGACCACAAAACAATTTTTATTGACCCAACCAGGGTTTAGCAACATCCATCAAGCAGCTCACTGACAGCTACTTGATACTTTCTAGCTGCTGCGACAATTCTATTGAGATCTTTAGACATTCTTCTCATCTGTCTTCATGTTTGCTGTCCTTTCCCAACCATCAAAACTCATTTATTATCAGGTCGTTTGACCCAGAGGCACCGGTCTTTTAAACAATATGTTAGAAAAAGAGGGGATTTTAAGTTATCATTTCCTCTCTTATATTGTTGGGCATGATGGAACAAAGTATTTGAATTTCTCTAATAAAAGTTCACATTCCCTGGATTATATGAAATTTAAATATATTTTCAAAGGAAGATGTAGATGAACAGTGCAAATATTTATACTTAAAAACTTTTTAAGTAGTGTTCATTTTAAGGGAACTATTTTGGAGTTCAAAGTCCACTCAGATTTAAGTGAACCTGTGTTGAATTTTAAGAAATCATCATTAGTCTTTTACAAATTTGTTTTCTTCTTCTTCTTCTTCTTCTTCTTCTTCTTCTTCTTCTTCTTCT
>LOEQ01008756.1:74018-97086 GCA_001685075.1 Bramus lutescens
TTCTTCTTCTTCTTCTTCTTCTTCTTCTTCTTCTTCTTCTTCTTCTTCTTTCATTTTGCCAAAGTAACTTTCAAAGTGACTAGTAGATATAGAGGAAGACATAGCAAAGAATAGAATTCATCTGTGTTGCTGTGTTATCTCCTGCGCACAATGTTCCTATTTACTCACAATGATTACTCTGTTATCTCCAAAATCATGTATTTCTGGCTCATGTTCTCCTTATCTGTATGCATTAATAAATCCTTCATGGATTTGGACTCATGCTTTGTGAATTCATTTAATCATGATTATTTTACTTGCTGAATGCTGGTGAACTTTTGTTTGAACTAACTAAAGCATCTTGGCAAATATTTGCTGACCTTCTATGTAGTAGGCACTATAATACATCTATAGTGTATGCAGAAGCTAGAGATAAGAAAATATAATGCTGATAATTTAGTAAAACATCTGCAAAGGAAGCTGACTCAGAAGAATAGGTTGACTGCACTAGGGAGTCACTAATTATCAGACATGGTATTGAGACTCCAATGTTTCTGCTTTTCTTTATTATTATGTTTAACTTTTTATTGTAGAAAACTACTTACTACAAATTCAGAACAACATTCTGGTCACTCCTTCCGACTAAATATGTAATGTATGCATATACATGTGTATATGAATATATCATCACATATTCATTTTTCTTTCCATAAAATTTGACACTTTTAAATTTTGCATTTTTAAAGGGTACTATATGTACTAGGACTTTTTAAAAAGGGGTAATTTGTGTTTATTTTTATTTTTATTTTATTACATGAAAAATAGACTAATCTTGCATTGTGGAGAATGTAAGACCTTATAAGGTTATAATATTAAATACAATCCTAAACTATAAAAGTATCTAGAAGAAAAATTAACATTGAGATAATATTTTATTTATGTATTTTTATTTAAACTTTTTCATTCATTATATTTTAATCATATCCTTTCCCCCTCCCCCACGTCCTACAAGATGCTTCCACTCCCTATATAACCAAATTCATGTTTCTGTCTTTTTCTAAGAAAAACTCAAAGGAAAACCAACAAAAAACAATTAATCCAAAAAAATTACACTAAACATGTAGTATTCCATTTAAAATAAAGATAAATATAAAAGAACTGATTTGCTAAAACTCAGTTTGTGCTGACTTTTAGCAAATTTATTTTTTAGTATTTATTGAAATACAAAATTGATGGTTTTGTAAAATTTTCTAAGAATGCTGCCGTCTTCTGTCCTTTTATTTTCTAAAGCAATACCCTAACTACTATCAATGCAATTGAACACAACAGAATATACCATTCAAAACTCAAACCATCTAGTTGCAATCAATACATTTTGACAGCACTACAGGGAATTATACAGGTTTTAAGCAAATACTCTACCAATAAATTATGCCCCCAAAATTTTCATATATTCTTCATATATTAGAATATAGCTATAAATATCACTTCTGCAGCAAACCACCAACTGCTTTTTATCTTTTGCTGAAGGACCATCTCCGTGTTATAGACGAAATAGAAGTAACCATTGGCAAAAATGGATTTTCAAAGTAACTGCAATACTTATAAGATGTATTACATATAGTACACTATGATAAACAATGTATCCTCAATATCCTCCTTAATATTACCCTTTGAGGTAGTTTTATCTCTATTTTCTCCTTTACAATCACGGGTTGTGTAAGAATGCTGCACACCTTTCCCAAGGTCAAGGTGTAAGTGACTCACGCTGCCACATGCGATTTCATCAGGATAAATGACCATACCTTAGCTTCCTTTCTAGTATTTAAGTTAATATTGTCATAAGCTTTCAATGTTTTAATTGCTCTTCAAAGACTTGATCTTTCTTCAAATGATCACAAGGTGGCAGTGTATCAAACTTTGAGGGATACTGCTATATACCTGCAGTATGTTGGCAATTGCCTGGGATGTAAACTTGACAAGTGATTGATACTTATTAAACAAAAGAAAACTGTACAAATTGTTACAGCTTCATTAGGAACTTAAATTCTATGCTATATTTTGGCTTTACCAATTTTTTAATTCCCTGTTTTCCTGAGAAAAGGTCTAACTATGTAGCATAGTCTAGAAATGGCAATCCTTCCTCAGCCATTTGTACTGAGTGTGTAAATATCTGTGATTGTGCCTAGATTAGACTTTTTTCTCTTTATTTGAAGATATAGAAATATAACAATCTTTGTGTTTTTATATGAAATGTAAGTACTTTAATGTAAATCTATTTCTAGGACCTAAAATTTGCATGAATTTCTTACGTGAAAACATTTGTCAGGTCAGTATTATTTTTGTGTATACATGCTCTACTTCCAGGAGTCATGATAGAATTCATCTAGGAGCAAAAATAATGTTAGAAACTTACAAGATTTTTATGCAGACCTTAAAATTGAATACTTCTTAATTGTAACTTTAAAATCATTATTGGGCAAATGACTGATATTTCTTATATTCATGTGAACTTTTAATTCCACAGCTATTATTTTTGGCTCTTTATTATCATTTTTGAGTTATAAATATCTTTCTTTATCCGAAATCATTAAGAGAACTTTTGTTAATGAGGCATAATATTGTAAAACTGATATTTCATATAGATAGATAGTCAGAAGGAGAATATAGAGCACCATATTTCTTGGATGTAATTTTTAATTAGCTTTTGTCTTCATTCAGTGGATTAAGGATTTCCTAATACAAGGAAGACCTTTCTGAGAAGGGCATACACAGATATATTGTTAGCCTAATGAAAAACTTGAGGTAAAAAAAATTGTTACCTTTCCACAATTCAGAATTTCTACCATACTTTTGTAACTTTCCTGTGAGTATCTCTTTCACAGACACACATCTCCAGTCATTGTTCATCACATTCATCTGCAAGTTGGCTTGCAGAAGACCACAAAGTAGCATGATAAAGCCTTACAGATAATTATGAATTTAGACCGCTTCTTTAAGCATGGAGAAAATGAAACACAAATGTTCTTTTGATATCTGCAGAACATTTTACTTTACTTCTCTTGGTGTGATAAAATATCTACCTGTAAAAAACAAGTCTCTCTCAATTTCTATGAATAGGTAACAGAAAAAAATGCACTCGAAGTAAATATTCAAACCAATGGAGAAAAGATGATTGCTTTCTTGTCAATTCAGATTTATAAAATAAATATTGCTTTTGTATGTGAGCTTTAAGCTCAAGCATTATCTCCAAATGCTTTTTTATTGCTTTCGGTAATGCTGCCAATTTTCTGGGAACAAATTCATCTAATGAATTCTATTTGTTTTACATGTTATTCGTTTCAATTTATCTTTTACAAGAAATATTTCTTATTTAATTCTATGTATATACATATATCTTTTCATAAACATCTATTTTATTCCTTCCTTTGTGTCATTTACAGTTTGTCATACACTGCCCAGAGGAGACTGTAGGGAACTTTGAACTCTATACTTGCTACCCTAGTAGATACTGCTCAGCATATAGATAAATCTAAAATTTAATGACGTGGTCTTTGGAATATTCATATTATCATGAAAATAGATTTTTGCAATTCTGTTTTAGCTTAAAATGTTTTCATTCACCATCTATGAACCATTTTTTAATTTAATCAATTTATTTTATATTCCAACCTCAGTTTTCCCTCTCTCATCTCCTCCCATTCCCATACCTGCCTCTTATACACCCCCCCAATCCACTCTTCCTGTTTCTATTCAGA
Source organism: Bramus lutescens (assembly GCA_001685075.1). Lineage (NCBI taxonomy): Eukaryota > Metazoa > Chordata > Mammalia > Rodentia > Cricetidae > Bramus > Bramus lutescens. Next base: position 77,756 of record LOEQ01008756.1, read on the forward strand.
AAGTGTTATGCCTCCAATGGGTATCAAAAAAGCATGACATATCAAGGTGAGATAAGACTAATCACCTCCCTTTGTACTGACGCTTGACAAGGCAAGCTAATAAGAGGAATAGGTTTCACGAGCCAGCCCCTGCTGTCTGTATTAGTTGTCCCACAAGTAGCCCAAGTTACACAAGTGTCACATATATATAAAGGACCTAGGTATGTCCATGTAGTCTCCCTGGTTGTTGGTTCAGATTCTTTGAGTTTATGAACCAGATTAGTTGTTTCTGTAATATCCTTAACCACTTTGGATCCTCCAAGACAACATCACGAATAGAACACCAGTAGCACAGACACTAACACTGACAGTTAATAAATGGGACCTCATAAAACTGAAACACTTCTGTARGGCAAAGGACACTGTCAATAGGACAAAACAGCAGCCTACAGAATGTGAAAAGATCTTTACCAGCTCTACATATGGCAAGAAGAAAATCTTCCAAGTATTTAAAGAATTTGAGAAACTAGACATCAAAAACACCAATCGTCCAATTAAAAATGGGGTACAGACTTAAATAGAAAGTTTTCGACAAAAGAATCTCAAATGACAGAGAGACACCTAAAAAACTGTTCAACATTCTTAGCCATTAGGGAGCTACAAATGAAAATGACTTTAGATTCCAGACAGCTTATGCTGGAGAGGATGTAAAGCAAGGTTAACCCTCTTCCATTGCTGCTGGGAGTGCAAAATTATACAATCACTTTGGAAAACAATATGACAATTTCTCAGAAAATTGGGAATCAAGACTCAGCTATACCACTCATGGGCATATACTATAAGGATGCCCAACATACTACATGGACCATCTACAACTTCTTTGATGAAATGTGGTAACTCACAAAATCACTAAATTATGGTTTTTGCTGGTAACTCAAATTTTAAGATGACTGTGCTATTTGAAGTTTTTCATGCTTTTTATCTAGTGCTTAGGAGAATTACAATCAAATATGCTGGCTGTCTTTCTCATATGGTTTTTATAAACAAAGAGTATAGATGCTTTTTTTGGAGGATACAGAAAAATACAGTTTACTAAGTTTTCCTGAGCATATTTTAGATACAATTAGAATGTACAACCATTCACACACATAATTGTAACTAAATCATATTTTATGCAAACTGATGAAGCACTACCATGAGTTTGTGAGACAGTAGGCAGTAGTCAGTGCCATAGGCAAAAGAAAATAGAATTTCTGCCTAATGGAACCAGAATTTACATTCTAAAAGAAAAAATGAGTTGCAGAGATGGATGCTGGTTACATAAATGGATGCTGATTACAGAGTTGATGGATGCTTGTTACAAAGATGGATCCTGGTTACAGAGATGGGTGCTAGTTGTTAAAGGGATGGATGCTGGTTACAGAGATGGAGGGGTGGAACTGGTTACAGGGATATGCTATGGGGCAATGGTTTGTACCCTGTCATTTGTATTTTAATAAAATGCTGATTGGCCTGGAAGTATAGGTGGGACAACCAGGCAGGAAGTAGAGACGGGACAATGAGAACAGGAAAATCTGGGAAGAGGAAAGCCCATTCCTCTGCACTCATGACCCAGCCACAGAAGAAGTAAGATGTGACTGCCTTACTGAATAAGGTACTGAGTCACGTGGTTAGCATAGACAAAAATAATGGTATAATATAAGTTATAAGAGTTAATAAGAAGCCTAAGCTAATGGGTCAATCAGTTTACAACTAATGTAGACCTCTGTGAGATTTCTTTGGGACTAAACAATTGTAGGAACCAGGCAGGACAGAAATCCCGACAATAGAGATGGATCCTGGTTTCAGGGATGCAGCTGGTTACAGAGATGAATGCTGGTTACAGGGATGAGGGTAAAGGAAACACTCCTAAATTGCTGGGAGTGCAAGCTAGTACAGCCCCTTTGGATGCCAGTGTGACAATTTCTCAGAAAATTAGGAAACAACCTTTCTCAAGACCTAGAAATACCACTTTTTGGTATATTTCCAAAGGATGCTCAATTGTGCCACAAGGACATATGTTCCTAGCAACATTGTTTATTATATCCAGAACCTGGAAACAACATAGATGCCCTTCAATTGAAGAATGGGTAAGGAAAATGTGGTACATTTACACAACGGAGTACTAGACAGCAGAAAAAAAATAGCAACATCTTAAAATTGGCAGGCAAGTGTATGGAGCTAGAAAACATCATATTGAGTGAGATCCGGAATGACAATTATCATATGTAGTCACTCATAAATGGTTTTAAACTTAAAGCTAAGAAAATCAGCCTACAAATCACAATCCCAGAGAACCTAGACAACAANGGCAAAGGACACTGTCAATAGGACAAAACAGCAGCCTACAGAATGTGAAAAGATCTTTACCAGCTCTACATATGGCAAGAAGAAAATCTTCCAAGTATTTAAAGAATTTGAGAAACTAGACATCAAAAACACCAATCGTCCAATTAAAAATGGGGTACAGACTTAAATAGAAAGTTTTCGACAAAAGAATCTCAAATGACAGAGAGACACCTAAAAAACTGTTCAACATTCTTAGCCATTAGGGAGCTACAAATGAAAATGACTTTAGATTCCAGACAGCTTATGCTGGAGAGGATGTAAAGCAAGGTTAACCCTCTTCCATTGCTGCTGGGAGTGCAAAATTATACAATCACTTTGGAAAACAATATGACAATTTCTCAGAAAATTGGGAATCAAGACTCAGCTATACCACTCATGGGCATATACTATAAGGATGCCCAACATACTACATGGACCATCTACAACTTCTTTGATGAAATGTGGTAACTCACAAAATCACTAAATTATGGTTTTTGCTGGTAACTCAAATTTTAAGATGACTGTGCTATTTGAAGTTTTTCATGCTTTTTATCTAGTGCTTAGGAGAATTACAATCAAATATGCTGGCTGTCTTTCTCATATGGTTTTTATAAACAAAGAGTATAGATGCTTTTTTTGGAGGATACAGAAAAATACAGTTTACTAAGTTTTCCTGAGCATATTTTAGATACAATTAGAATGTACAACCATTCACACACATAATTGTAACTAAATCATATTTTATGCAAACTGATGAAGCACTACCATGAGTTTGTGAGACAGTAGGCAGTAGTCAGTGCCATAGGCAAAAGAAAATAGAATTTCTGCCTAATGGAACCAGAATTTACATTCTAAAAGAAAAAATGAGTTGCAGAGATGGATGCTGGTTACATAAATGGATGCTGATTACAGAGTTGATGGATGCTTGTTACAAAGATGGATCCTGGTTACAGAGATGGGTGCTAGTTGTTAAAGGGATGGATGCTGGTTACAGAGATGGAGGGGTGGAACTGGTTACAGGGATATGCTATGGGGCAATGGTTTGTACCCTGTCATTTGTATTTTAATAAAATGCTGATTGGCCTGGAAGTATAGGTGGGACAACCAGGCAGGAAGTAGAGACGGGACAATGAGAACAGGAAAATCTGGGAAGAGGAAAGCCCATTCCTCTGCACTCATGACCCAGCCACAGAAGAAGTAAGATGTGACTGCCTTACTGAATAAGGTACTGAGTCACGTGGTTAGCATAGACAAAAATAATGGTATAATATAAGTTATAAGAGTTAATAAGAAGCCTAAGCTAATGGGTCAATCAGTTTACAACTAATGTAGACCTCTGTGAGATTTCTTTGGGACTAAACAATTGTAGGAACCAGGCAGGACAGAAATCCCGACAATAGAGATGGATCCTGGTTTCAGGGATGCAGCTGGTTACAGAGATGAATGCTGGTTACAGGGATGAGGGTAAAGGAAACACTCCTAAATTGCTGGGAGTGCAAGCTAGTACAGCCCCTTTGGATGCCAGTGTGACAATTTCTCAGAAAATTAGGAAACAACCTTTCTCAAGACCTAGAAATACCACTTTTTGGTATATTTCCAAAGGATGCTCAATTGTGCCACAAGGACATATGTTCCTAGCAACATTGTTTATTATATCCAGAACCTGGAAACAACATAGATGCCCTTCAATTGAAGAATGGGTAAGGAAAATGTGGTACATTTACACAACGGAGTACTAGACAGCAGAAAAAAAATAGCAACATCTTAAAATTGGCAGGCAAGTGTATGGAGCTAGAAAACATCATATTGAGTGAGATCCGGAATGACAATTATCATATGTAGTCACTCATAAATGGTTTTAAACTTAAAGCTAAGAAAATCAGCCTACAAATCACAATCCCAGAGAACCTAGACAACAATGAGGACCCTAAGAGAGACATATATGGATCTAATCTACGTGGAAAGTAGAAAAATACAAGATCTCCTGAGTAAATTGGGAGCATKGGGACCATGGGAGAAGGTTGAAGGGGAGGGGAGAGGAGGAAGGGAAGCAGAGAAAAAAGTATAGGTCAATAAAATCATTGAAAAAAAAGAAAGGGTAGTAGTTACAGAGATGGATGCTGGGTACACAGATAGTTGCTTGTTATTTGGATGGCGGACAATGGTTACAGAGATGAATGATGAATGCTGGTCACAGGTATTGATGTTAGTTAGAGATGACCACTGGTTAAAGAGATAGATGTTGGTTATGGGGATGGTGGATGCTGGTGGTCACAAAGATGATGGATACTGGTTAGCAGGATGGATGGTAGTTACAGAGATTGATTTAGTTAGAGAGATGCATGTTGTTTGCTGCAATGACGGGTACTGGTTACAGAGATGGATACTCATTACACAGATGAATGGTAGTTACAGAGATGGATATTGGTTACTGGATACAGAGATGGATGTTGCTGATGGCTGCACAACATTGATCATGAATTTAATGACACTACAGTTGTTAAATGGTTAAAAATTAAAATAGTGAAGGTGGTAAATTTTATGTTTTCTGTGCTTAAACACAATCAAAAGACAAGGGAAAGTCAACTTGACAATACTTGAAAGAAATAGAGTAATTTCAAAACATTATTTCTATGGGTAACCATTGATCTAAATGACAGTGTCATGGGGATAGTCTTGACTGTTTCATTCTTCTCTGCTCTACTGAGATGACTGTCCTAAGATTCATACCTATCAATGAATTCATAACTTAATAATTATGACATAATATTTTACTCAGAATTCCATCACCAAAGATCAAGATAATGATTACATTCATCACCCCACAAGTTTGCTAATGCTCAATAGTAATTATTTTATAGTCTCCCAAGTCACATCTAACTCCAGGTTCCCATGCAACCACTGGCCTACTATTACCCATTATGGATTACTGTGTAGTTTAGTGATTTTTCTAAAAATATTTTTAAGTATATATTTTATCAGATATTGTGATTCATCATAATTATTTTGAAAATCTCTATGATGTGTGATAGTTTGAATGAGGAGGACCCCATAGGCTCATATATATGGATGTTTGTTTTCCAGTGGGTATACTGCTTAGGAGAATTGGGAGGCATGGTCTTACATTGAAAATCTTTTATACTTATTCATATATATATATATATGTGTGTGTGTGTGTGTGTGTTGCACACAATAGTTTTTTTAATCCTTGAACTATTTTTAAAAATTGTTGAATATTTCATTAATATGTCAATTTTTATGATTTTGAAGACAACTTACTGATTTTGATGAAATCCAACTTATCTTATGTATTTAAAAGGAACAACATGTTTTCAGTGATTTATTTAAAATTTGGCCACTACCTATATATTAGTGCATTGCTCAAGCCTCATCAGAGGAGCTTCTTCTTCTAGTCGATCGTAATTAACACAGAGAATCACAACTGACAATATGCAGAGAGTGATGGTCTTTGAAGCATTCAGTCATAAATGGTGTGTTATATTCAACCCTTCCACTCAGAGCTCATAGATCTCTGTAAGAGAGGAGGCAGAATGATTGTAAGATCCAGAGGTGGTAGATGATTCACAAGAAACAAAGTGACAGAGATGATGCATATATGAACTCAGAGATCATTACAGTATGCACAAGATATACAAAGGTTCACATCAGATGAAAGTCCAGCCATAAGGAGAAGTGGCTACAAAGTTCCACTACGAACCAAGAAGCTATTTGCAGTTGATACATTCTGGGAAAGGGGAAAACAATATTTTTCAAGTGGAGTGCCATTGGTTATACCAACCATACTGCAGGGTAGGCCCCACACCCAGTAGTATCTGGGCAACACAAAATAGAGTTTTAACCTCTGTGCGGTCAACATAACATCTTGCTAGAAACTATATTTTCATATAAAATTAACCTTTCATCACTTTATAAAGATAGATCTTTATACTACCACTTAGAAATACTTGCTATGCTTAAATTTATTGATGGCTCTTTGTGCTAATCAGACTGGTATTTGCATGCTCAAACGGGACTCTTTTAAACATTTCTACATATAAATCAGAAGTCTTTCATTTAGACACCAGTGTACCACCATCACTCCTAAAAATGTCTAGAACAGGGTAGACAACAATGCTCTGTGTTATTGTTTAGTGCTATGCACTGCAATCCAGTGGAAATCTGAAGTCTTTTTATAAAAGAAACATGTAAGCCAGGAACTCCAGATGTCCTTTTGCATTTCAGAAAACCTGGTCTCTGTGTTCATTAGAAAAAATATCAGTGTTAGATCAAATTGAAGCCTGTGGTAATGATCTAGGTATTTATGCCATAAAGAATATCTCAAGATAAAAGAAACAAGGACTGCCAAGACCACCTGCTCTGAGCATGTCCATTGTCTATGCGTTTCTGACTTGACTATGGGAGTCTCACTTTCTACCTGGACCTGAGGCCGTTTCTACTTAAGCAGTTACTTCCACTTCTTCTGCTTTTTCTGATCCCTTCCTTTCAAGCTTAATAATAAAACTAATGCGTGGCTCATTTGTTCTCACTATTGGTATTTTGCTTCTATCCTCACTTTTTATTTTAGATCTGTATGTTTCCTTTTACATTTTCTTTTCAAAGTGGCTTTAAATACCTTAGGATTGTGTTCAATAATGTACTATCACTATATAAAAGAGTCCAGAAAAAAATTAATTTTTCAAAAAGAGCGAAAGAAGCCAAATTTATAATAAGAGTACAGTAGCTCTTGAAAAAAATGAAAAGAGAAAGAGGAAAATATGAAGCAAAGATATTATATCTTCAGAGAATATTAGGGTATATATCTAAAAAGAGAAAAAAGAAGTGTGCCAAAAATATACATTACTCAAAGGCTATATCCCAACTAGAATCAGAGATTTAAAAAAAACTTGTTTGATTATTTTACCATTTATTTGTTCCTTTTCTAGAAAGTAGATGCTTTTCTACCATTTAGAGTTTTGTTCTCCATGGTCTTCCCCTACCCCTCCTCTCTCTGTGATCTCTGACTACGGGTCTCTGTATTTTTTTCATCTTCTATAGGAGGAAGATTATCTGATTATGGCTGAACAAGGCACTGATCTATGAATATAGCAAAATATTATTAGTAATCATTTTATTACTACTTTTCTTTTAAAATGGCCAGTAGTATTTGGTTTTACAATAGCTTTCTGGGCTAGCTAGTCTCTGGCTCTTGGTCATCCAAACAGTGTCAGGTATGGGTTCTATCTTGTGTAGGAGGCCTTAAGTCAAATCAGACATTGGTTTGTTACTACCACAAACTTTGTGCAATCGTTTTCTCAAGAAACCACCTGGAAGAGGAGGCTGAAAGAGTTTAAGAGCCCAAGAGATAGAGGAGACCAGACAAGGCCCTCTAAACATAGCTCATATGGACTAATGGAGACTGAAGCAAGAAACACAGACCTACAAGTACCAGGTCCTCTGCATATATATTATAGCTACCAGTTTACTATTTTGTACAGCACCTCCCCCTTTTATTTAAATAAGAGTGTTCTAAACCTAATATAAAATTATATACAATAAGTACAAATATCAAGTATAAAATTAGAATTACAACCAGTATAAACAATATCAAACAAGAAACATGATAAATGTTTCAATAATTATGCTATGCTAAGGAGTCTAAGTCTTTTATGATAAATAACTTGGCCAGATCATGAGAGGAAATAAACTATGACTATCTAGTCTTCCACCCAAATCAAAGACCCAAGGAAGGAAATAATATTACTTGATTAAGTCAGAAGTGCAATCAAGCAACTTCCAAAATGTGCAACAAATGACAAAGACAACTGGCTACCTGGGCAATCACCCAAAGTCTTATTTGCTACATCGGAGCANACAAATATCAAGTATAAAATTAGAATTACAACCAGTATAAACAATATCAAACAAGAAACATGATAAATGTTTCAATAATTATGCTATGCTAAGGAGTCTAAGTCTTTTATGATAAATAACTTGGCCAGATCATGAGAGGAAATAAACTATGACTATCTAGTCTTCCACCCAAATCAAAGACCCAAGGAAGGAAATAATATTACTTGATTAAGTCAGAAGTGCAATCAAGCAACTTCCAAAATGTGCAACAAATGACAGAGACAACTGGCTACCTGGGCAATCACCCAAAGTCTTATTTGCTACATCGGAGCAACCAACTTTGGCTAAGACCTAGAGTAACTGACAGACTATTTTCAGAGGCAGTAAATTTTTCAAAACTGTCTGACCCTATCTTGGTAGGATTTGCCAGTCTTTTTTCTTGTATCCTGCATGTCCTTTATGGACATCATGCATTTTATCAGTAGTCAATGCATGAGAAGTTCCTTGCTCAAAAGCCAGGTTTGCCGGGAAGAAAACAGATCCAAGTGGACTGTCTTCAGTGCTCACCATTCTATTAGGAATAGATCAGGGCTGCCAAGAGCAATAATGTTTCACATCAACAGAATGCTATGTTAGTTAGATGCCATATTCTACAGCTCTTTGAAGTGGTTGAAGATTACCTATCTATGGAGAATGCAATCTCTATGTATCTAAAGAATCTGATTAGTCTAACTATAGGTATGACAAACATGGATAACTATCAACCTATAATTCTTAATACCTACATAACTTAAAGACTAAGACTTCACATTAGAATATTAAACAATCTTAAAACAACTGTTCAACAAAAGAAGACAATAACTTCAAAATGTGTCAGTATACAAAATGCCTTAAGCAGAGGTAGAAGCATGATTGCATACAATATGACAAAATAACTTTGCCTAGGTATACAAATATTATAGAAAAAAGGAACACATTCAATATAATCTAAGTTTGTATCAATATAAAAATTTATACCAATATAAATTGCCTATAAATAATAGCTCACAAGTATTCACTCTATTACTCACTATTTTTATTAGTGTGAGTAAGCTCACACTAATATTATCCCATCCAATTTCCATTTTTTTCAAAGAGATCCCTGAGCCTACACAATTTCCCCCAACCCCCAACCCTATACCAATTATAACCAACCCCTAATTGATAATCCTAACCCTGAAGACATACTTTGTTGGGAGAGGGGATATCATCTTAAATTACAGCTGTCATGCCCCACTACAAGAAAGATACCCTAGGACACTTTCATTTTACTAGGTTAAGTTTCAAGATTACTGTCTGGTATAATTGCAAAATCTCTAAGTATTAGATAGGTTTTTGCTGAGGTTCCTATTTGGAGTTCTGTTCAGAACATTGTTAAAAGGTGCACCATTTTAGCTAACCAAGTTGAAACCATATTGAGCAGCTGGTACCCAAAACAGGTCTTAAAGTAACGCTATCAACATCATGATGTCATATCAACCAGGTGGAGTCATCCTTGTGGGGTCCCATCTTCTTCCTGGAAACTTCAAAGATTACTGCAGGAAAATTCATTGTTCATTGTAGAAAACTTAAACATTATTTATACAGACATATTCAATGAAAAGTATGATAGAAACAAAAATATGCATGAAGAAAAGTATTTTTTTCTAAATTCTTTCTTCTTTTTGTCCTATACAAGATGGCTTCTGACATGAGACCGAAACTCTGATTTTTTCTTTTAACAACATGCTTTGATTTAGAAAAAAAACAGAGCCCTTGTCCAACTTCAAAGCCAGCTTTGATTTTTAAGTGAGTCATGACTATTATTCTAATTTATGTTCAGAGAATCTTACCCTCAGATGACCTGTCCTCATAAGTCATAATTCTCTTTGCTTAATGATCCTATCTGAATAATTATCTTTTCCTCTTTAAGTATCTAGATGTCCAATGTCTCTTGACTTTTTGAAGATGAATTTTTTTTTGGCAAAGACAAGAACAGAACCCTACCCCAAACCATATGAGGTTTCCTTACCACCTGATTGTCACCTCTGTGGATGAGCCATCATTTCTCTTTCTCAAGAGATTTCTCTTTTCCAAAATGAATCTTAATTAATTTTGATGGTATCCATAACTTTTCTTCTCCTCTGAAATAAGACCAAAACCCTTTCCCCAATATAGCACATCTCATGGTTTCCATTTTGAGGTCAACACATCCTTGAAACACACAAGCTGATGTAATCCAGCAGACTTTTCCATATTGCAATGTCTGTCTGTTGCTGTTGTTCCTTTCTCATTAGCATTAAGAAAATTTAAGGTTAATAAAGCATTGTGTAATCTATTTCTGGGGTATTTTCCATCCCTTTCTGTTTGTTTAAGATATCCTTTAAAATTTTGCATGTTAATGTTGTCTACAATTATATAACTTTCAAGTTTATAGATTTATTTATTAATCAAATAGTTACCTGTTATGAAATCCAGTAAATTGTTTTAGATGTAACAATCTTTATTGTTCAAAAGGTGTCATAGTTGTAGAGTTACAACTGGTGACACATCCGGTGGTGGCACAAATAGTCCTGCACAGCTTCAGCCTTCTGCCTTGGTGCTGGTCAAATACTGACAAATATGCTTTGCTTGACAAACCAAAACCAATCAAATAATCTCCATACATGGAACAAGGAGCCCAGAACTCATGATCAGGGAGCAAAAAATCAGAAGCTGCATAAGTTGCCATTGTAGCAGGGAATGCGGCAGTGGTGGGGGAAAATGTGTGTGTGTGTTTGGGAAATTTCCTAGTCGCCACATGCTTAACTCCTCTGTGGTGGGGGTTTTACAAAAACCACTTAGTAGTGAATGCAAGCCAGGTGGGCAGAGATGGGAGACCTTCTGGGTTGTGGACTGTTTGGGCCTTTTTGACCAGTTCACCTGGTAGGTGTTGAGTTGGGATCTATGTGGAGTGCCAGATGAAGATGAATACTAAAAAGAAATCCCACACTAGCTCAGAATTGAGTACATTAAAGGGTTATTTATTTAGTGGTAGACTCACAGATCAAAGTCCTCTGCTTGAATGGGAAATCAGCAACTGAATCCAGCAGCCAGAAGAGAGAGTAGCATGTGCTTTACATTGGCATTTATAGTATAAGAGGCCATACCCAAGTGGACAGGTACCTTAAAGGCTACTAGCTGAAGGATCTCCTACAGCAGGGGGTTATCAGGATATATTTGTGATAAAATATAGTCTAATTTCAATGAAGTGGAATAAAACAAAACAAAAACAAACAAGGAAAAGAAAATAAATTTTTCCCTCAAATAATGTATCCCGATTGTAGCTTCCCCTCCCTCTATTCATCCTAGTTCCTCCACACCTCCCTTTCCATCTGGATCAACTCCCTCTCTGTCTCATTTGAAAACAACTGGGCTTCTAAGGGATACTAATAAAATAAAATAAAAATGATAAGATAAAAGAAAATTAACACATTGGAATTGAACAAAGCAAACATAAGATAAAGTAAAAGAGAAGGCATGGGACTCACTAATTTTGAACACTCAGGAATCCCATAAAACACTAAACTTAAAGCCATAATATATACCCATAGGATCTTGTGCAGACCCTTGCAGACCCTGTGAATACTTTCTCAGTCTCTGTGAGTTCACATGTGTATTAAGAATCATTCAGTTATTTCTTGTCAGTAGAGACATTCTGAAAGCTTAAAGAGAAATCAGTATGATAATGAGCAAAGGAAAACTCAGAGATAGCTCCTCATGAGTCACAGATATTGTGACATAAAAGGAGATTACATTAATTTGTTCATGTCCTGTTAGTTTGGCCTTTATTGAATAAATGAGCTGAGGTAGAAAGTATCTATGTTTATAGTCACAAAGAGTGACGAATAAGTGCTTGTCTGAGAAATGCTTGCACAGTAATGAAACCACAGTCCATTTCTACTATTTTGCAGCATTCTCACCACAAGTTAAGTTAGAACTAACAAAAAAGCTTCTATGTATTTATCCCTTAATTCATTTTATCTAGTACCATTTCAGTCTAAATATGACTGATGACAATGTGTATAAAGTTTAAATATTAGTTTGACAAAATTTAACCTATTTATGATAACTTTTAAGTGCAACTTTTTTCAATATAATATAAAAATAGTCTACTAAGGATTTTTTTTTTGCTCTTGACTAACATGGTTTTAAAAGCATTGTTTCTCAGTGTGGATTGAGTATTACCCAATCCCTTATAAATACACAAGTCCACATTTAATTCAAAGTGTTTCTTATTTGCTTTTAGAAGACTCCCGTCAAGCATACACTTAAGCTCTAGTTACAACCTGACATTTTCTGTTTTGCATTTTACATCAAAGGGCCAAAAAGAATGTCTGTGTTTTATGGTTTATATATAGGTGGGAGTGGGGGAGTGTTCACGAGGGTACATGCATATGTGCAGTCATACATGTGCATGTGTAAAGGCTAGAATTCAGGATAGAAGTCAATATCAGATGCCATTCCTCAGGTACCATCCATCTTGGTGTCTGAGGTAGTCTCTTAATGAGGCACAGAACTCACACATTAGCCTAGGCTGAACAGTCAGTGCCATCAAGGGATATTGCAGCCTGATTTAATAACAATGACATTGAAAGCATGAGGAAAACCTTTGTCATAATTGGCATTCCTTTAGTAAATTCCAAGACAAAAATATCACAGAATAAGATTTGTAAGGAATCAAATAAATCATAAATCTAATGTATTACATCTTCATTTTACAGGGTTGATTTTAAGGATTCTTACATTACTCTACCTTTCAGATGCCTTAAAATCTTAGAATAATACCAACTGTTCTGTGAGTTATTTGCTACATAGAACACTCCCAAGCACTGTCCTGCCAAAGACCCACTGATGCCTAGGCTTAAAGAATTTAAATTTGTTGTCCTCTTTCATTACACATAGATAGAGTTTTGGAACACCTTAACAAATGCATTCATTTTTATTAGTAATTTAAGAACATATATTAGAATGTTTTACATTTTCTTTGGGAAAATTATTTTCTTAGGCTACTGAAATCCTTATCTAGAAAGTTTTTCCCCTCTGTAAATGAATTTTTACCCTGTGAAATATTATTAGTTAACTTTAACGTCTCTAATCAATGTCGGTATTTGAGAGCAAGAGGAATACTGACAGAAAATTTTAACCTGAGAAGATGTCCTCGGGTTTTCAGATGAGTTTGCTCCTCTGGGAATTGGAAAATAGATATTTTTTGAAGTATTGGTTTATTCTAGAAAATGAAAGATCACAGTGAATTATGAAGCTTTGGCACTGTTAAAATTTTACAGGTTACAAAGGAAGGAAATTAAGTTGCCTTTAGCTTATAATATCTAAATCAAAAGAGAAACTAGGAAACGTGACAATTCTGACATTTTTGCAGTTTGATGAGCTCAGTGTTGTTTGATATATTCTTTTAAAACTGGGAGAAAGGCCTTCCATAAACTTTACTACTAAATTTTTATGCAGAAATTACCTTTTTCTCCTTTAAAGAAGTGCATTTGAATGCAATGACGCATTAAAATAAAACAATAGCTTTAGAACTTAGGAGGTAAGGCCTGAGTTCCTCATGTCTTTACTGTCAGCACAGACAACAACAGTGTCACGGGAATGACTTCCTTTCTTTGCACCAATTCTTACATTTGGTTGCTTTCTGAAGTTTCTTATTATAAAATAAGCAGAATGCCTTACACTAGAATAATTGCTTTCTGTTTTATTTTTAGGCATTTTATAGCATTTTGATAAATAAGTAAACAGTATTGATTCCACTTTAAACAAATTTCATTTACTAAGTTCCCAAGATAGGTATTGGAAGTTAAAAACAAGCAAAAATCAATGCAGTATGTCTTTTACACTTAAAAATATCATTTTACCCTTTTTTGAGAATTTTATAGACATATACAATGAAACATTACATTATAAATCATTACCCCAATTCTTCCCAGAATTGACTTCTGAAAGCTAATCTCCCAAATTCATGACTTATTAAATTCCCTTAATTGATTCCACATGGCCATGGTAGGATCCTCTCCTGGGACCTGGGCAATTGACCCTTGTTCATAACACATAAGACAGTGATTACCTATATACTAGCCACTGTCCACTGTTGTTAGCTTCTCACAGGTGCACTTGGGAAACCATTGTATTTCACAATTTAAAAGAAAGATGTGGGAAATAATTTGATGGACAATCATGCTCCATATTTAATAAATAGCTATTAATTAGTTAATAAATACCACTGTAATAGCTTTTGGTAAGAGATATTAGCTTTTGGAATGATTGCTTTGGTAAAATACTAATTGCTCTAAATATACTTTTCTATAGTTCTTGTATTGGGAACTTTTTTTCTAGATTGACTAGACTTACAAGAACATCCACAGTTGTCCTACAAAATTCATGGAGGATTGGTTTCAGGACTACTGAATTTAGCCAAATCCAAGGAAAGTTAAATCCCTTACATAAAGGCATATGATTTTCTCTTAAATTTAAACTTCCTCCTATATCTCTAGGTTATTTACAATACTTAATTTAATGGAAGTACTATACCAACATTTGTTAAATTGTGGTATTCATGACATAATGAGAGGGGGCCTATATATAATAATTACAAATATTTTTTGTTCCAGTTTTTTTTAATTTTCCTCACTGCTACCCAGACTGAAACAATATTCCCACTAAGGGAAGCTTTATTGAAATAAGCCAAATACTGAGTCAGCTACAGAAAAGAATTGCAAGATAAGACAGAAAAGGAATGCAAGAGAGCTTATTAAGTAGAAGTAAGGATAGTACATGCTTCAGATATAGGCAAGGATGCCTGAAGAGAGAAATACTTAAAGTATTGCATACACAAAAATGGGTGTCAGCTTCTCAAGAGTCTGTGTAAATGTCTTAAGAATGGATACATACATTCACTCTCTTTCTCACAGATACATACACATGCATACACACACATACAAATGCACACCACAACATTCATATGCACACACATGCTCATACACATTCATACAAAACACAATACACACACTCACACACACCTATATACATAGACACCACAAACATTCTCATACACATTCATCAAACCACACACAGAGAGAGAGAGTTTTTGAGTTTCTAAGTTACAATGATCAAAGGATTTAATTTATAAACTTTAAAGATTAAAACTATGAAAATTAAAATTGAATAAAAATATATAAGTATGCATTTTTAATCTGAAAGAATTTTTTATATAAATGAAACTTTTCATTTACATAGCTTATTTGGTTTTGTGGATAGCAGGAGATTGCTAACAAAGTAAATCAGAGGACTTAGATAATCTGGCTCTAGGCAAGAATAGTTTGTTGCTTCGAACAACCATGTTTAAGAAATTGAGCTCACTACTTTTGTAGGAATCCCTGCTTTGAACAGTTAATCAGGTGAAGGGCTTATATGACAAAAATTTCAAGTCTTTAAAAATGGAAATTGAAGAAGAAATGAGAAGATGGAAATAGCTGCCATGTGAATCAGAATTCTAACACAATTCTTTCAAATTTTTAAAAGACAATACTCAGCCTCATAAAGAAAAACAAAAAACCCAGATTAGCTAAAACAATCCTGTATAATGAAAGAACATCCAGAGTTATCACCATCTCTGATTTCAAGCTCTACTACAGAGCTATAATAATTTAAAAAAAACACATGGTATTGATATAACATGAACAGGTGTCTCTATGGTATCAAATTGAAGATCCAGACACATATCCACATACCTATGAACCCTGATTTTTGAAAAAGAAGTCAGAAATTCAGCATGGAAAAAAGCATCTTTAATAAATGATGCTTGATGTTTGCATGTAGAAGAATGCAAATAGATCCATTTTTATCACTCTTCACGATACTCAATTCCAAGTGTATCAAAGACCTCAACATAAAACCCGATATAGACTGAACCTGATAGAAGAGAAAGTAGAGCATATCCTTAAACTAGTTGGCATAGGAGACAACTTACAGAACAGTACACTGATAGCACAGGCACTAAGAACAACACTTAATAAATGGACCTCATAAAACTGAAAAGTTTCTGTAAGACAAAGGACACTGTCAGTAGGACAAAACTGCAGCCTATGGAATGGGAAAAGATTTTCACCAACTGCTCTTATGACAAAGGGTTAATATTCAAAATATATAAAGAATTCAAGAAACTAGAGATAAACAAGTCAAATAATCTAATTAAAAATAGGATGTGGATCTGTATAATTAATCCTAAACAGAGGAATCTCAAATGGCTGGGAAATATTTAGAGAAATAGTCAACATCTGTAGCCATCAGGAAAATGCAAATCAAGACTACTTTGACATTCTATCTTACAATTGTCAGAATGGCTTAATGATGATATGGTGGTTTCTCAGAAAATTTGGAATCCATCTATCTCAAGACTATGTTACACTACTCTTGGGCATATACCCAAAGGATGATCCATCCTACCATATGGACACTTGCTTAATCATGTTCATTGAATCCTTATTCAAAATAGTTGGAAACTGAAAACAGCCTAGATGTCCCTCAACTGAAGAATGGACAAAGAAAATGTGGTGTATTTACACGATAGAGTTTTAGTCGGATATTTAAAAAAAAGGCCATTATGAAATTTGCAGGTAAATAGATAGAATTAGAAAAGATCATCTTGAGTGAGGTAATCCAGACCCAGAAAGACAGATATGGTAGTGGACATTAGTTGTTAAGTAAAGGATAATCATGCTACAATACACAGACCAGAGAGGCTAAGTAACAAGAAGGGGTCAAGGTGGGAATGCATAGATCTCCCTGGTAAAGAGAAATAGAATTGATTCAGTAGGTGATCTGGGAGTGGATTGGGATGGGTAAAATGGGGTGGAGATCAGGCAGGATAGATGGGAGTGGGATGGCCAGTACTGGGAGAGATACCTGGGATTGCAGAGGGTGGGGAAGGCACATGGGAGGTGATGTAAAAACCTAGTGTAGTGTAAACTCTATGGATTCTAAAAGAGTGATCCTACCAAAGTTTCCTAGTGATAGAGGTTATGGAGCCTATATTGATATCTTAAAAGCTCCTAGCAGAGGGACTTGGATATCAACCCAGCCACAAAACTTCAATCTAAAATCTGTCCTGGCTACAAGATATGATGGGGTAATAGTGGTGCAGAACTATTGGGGATGGCAAAACCAATAATTGGTCCAACTTGATGCCAGTGCCACAAAAGGGAGCCCATACATGACACTGCCTGATTGCCAGGAACTGGAGGCAGAGCAGCCTAGAGACCCAGTACAGAGCCAAACACAATTAGCAAAAACATGTCAATGATATGATTCCTAATGAGAGTCTGCTATAAAATAAAAGCACAATAAAAAACAAGACCTCACAAGTACCCAGCATCCCCAGAAATAGAGGTGTTACTTCTACCCCATTGTAATTTAAATCTAGTTCCCCATAAAACAGTATCAGGCTTCACTTCAAGGACAACTGCTGACCAAAGGAAGCTGCCCTTTGTCCCCAAGGGAAATTTAAGGATTCCATTCTGTTCATACTGTGAAAGAGGAAATTGAGAATATCCATTGCCATTCCCAACAACTTCCTCCTTTCCCATGGTGTTGCCTCTGTCTGAATTTCTCACTCTCAGAAAAATTATGCAGTGTAGGACTATTTGGAAAGGATTATACCAGGTAATCTAAAGAATTCCTTACCATAAGAGGCTTCTTGGGTGCCATTCAAGGTCAACATGCTTAAATTACTCTCATCCTTGGACCAAATTAACTAAAGATAAAAAGATCATTGTGGTTATTGTTTCCTAATACCATGCCTTGTAATGATTAATTATTACAAATAATTCAGGGTATCTCTAAATTTTCCACTATTATATTTGAGGCTTTATAAAACTAAAACCAATGAATTTAATAGCACCTAATTCTCATTGACTTTCATTAATTCTCTTTTCAATAACTAATACTTTCATGTAATTATCTTAATCTTCATCTACTAATTGAATAATTAGTGTAATAACCTGTTGTGTTTGTAACCAAGATATAACTGGACAAATTAATTGTATAGTCAAGATCATATCTAGAAAGCCACATTTAAGTCTGATTCCCATTCAACAAATCATGGAAAACTCATTACTAATAAAAATCGATTAGTTTCATATATGGAACCAATCATAAAGTCTCTTTGAAGAAAAGATATTTTATATCTGGATTATACAATTCAATATCATAAACAGTAATGAAGATGATTTTTAGCTATCCGAGAACACCAGAAAATTTGTGAACCTGAAGAAAAAAGAAATTCCTTAAATTTTACAGATACTCTAGGTGAAGATTAATGAGAAGTGTCCACTTTGTGACCTTAAGAAAGACAAGGGCATGAGAGAGGATGCTAGAAAGCACTAAAATGCTGAGGGAGAACATCACGTACCTTTATCCTCTGGCCTTTTGAGGTAGTTTTAGAACAAACAGGAGGAAGTGGCTGTAGTAGGCACTCTTCTTCACATAAGTAAACAAGGAGGACAAATGGAAAGAGGGAAGTCTTTTTATGATAACCAGGAAGAAAATGTAGAAATTTTTGTTATGTGGAAACAGGGAAGAAAGGTTGTTGAGTCTTGATTAAAGGTCTCAGACTAGATGAAGCAGAGTTTTGTACAGGCAAGAAGCAAATATGTACTGTCCAGTAGAATATACTAGACAACTGGTTTCTCATTAAATCTAGCAAAAATTATGGGTCCTGTTTCAAATTTAAGACATTCACTTATTTTATTTCTTTGCTATGATTTTCTCCCCCACAACTTCCACCCTTTCCTCTCTCTTTTCTTCTTTCTTTGGGGTTTTTCAAGACAAAATTTCTCTATGTAGATTTGGAGCCTGTCCTGAAACTGACTCTACAGACCAAGCTATCCTCAAATTCACAGAGATCTGCCTGTCTCTGCCTCCCAAATGCTGGGATTACATGTTTATGCTATCATTGCCCAGCCTGCTATGCTGTTTCCTAAAGTATCTTTTCTTCTTATCAAATATATAATAAATGTCTTTTGGCCATTCGAACTTCTTCAGTTCAGAATTCTCTGTTCAGATCAGAG
>LOEQ01008757.1:0-10494 GCA_001685075.1 Bramus lutescens
GACTGAGAAGCCAAAGACAATGGCACTGGGTTTTGATTCTACTGCATGTACTGGATTTGTGGGAGTCTAGTCTGTTTGGATGCTCACCTTCCTAGACCTGGATGGATGGGGGAGGACCTTGGACTTCCCAAGGGCAGGGAAACCTGACTGCTCTTTGGACTGGAGAGGGAGGGGGAGGAGGTTTGGGGGAAGGAGGAGGGGAATGGGAGGAGGGAAGGAGGTGGAAAGTTTTAATAAAAAAATTAAAAAGAAAAAAGACAACAACAAAAGTTTCAATTAAACCAGAATGATGCATAAATGCATTAACGATCGTGAGAATGGAAGCTACAACCAATTTAATACATAAAAGGGCAGTTTGAGAGTTGCTGTGAGGGGTAGCTTTAGCTGATACCTTGCATACATGTAAGAAATACTCAAATAATACTTTTAAAGGATTGATTAGCACTAAGACTGGTAATATACCTACAGGCTTGAGACTAAGACTTCTTTGATTTCTGGGGAGAAAAAATTATAGAGATTTAGTGGGTCTTAAGAACTGAAGCTCCAATTACTGTCACAGATGTTCACTTCTTTCTTATGTATAATATGTATATTTGCATGTTTTTGTTTATTGGTGCTTATGTGTGCCTGTGTGTGTGTGTATGTATGTGTGTGTGTGTTTGCGTGTGCGTGTGTGCATGGTCAGAGGACAACCTAAATGTTGTTTCTCTGGTGTAGAGGAGGCATTTCTCACTGATCTAACCTAAGTATGCTCGATTGGCTAGTCAGAGAGCCGCAGGGATTTGCAGATCTCTGTCTTCTCAGCACTAGCGCTACAAGTACTTTCTTTGATGTGGGCCTTTGTTCCATGGGCTCTGAGGAGGGGACCTGGGCCTCAAGTTTACACAGTGAGTACTTGAGCAGCTAAGCTCCCCTCCCCCTCCCAGCTCTGTGTCTTTCTTCTGGTGGTTCTTTTCTATCACTCCTCTGATTTCATCAATGCCGAGGGCTGCTTTCTGTGCTTGCCTTTGCTCTCAGCTCACTGGAAAAGTCCTTCTGTGATGAAGCTGTGGGGAGAATGGGAAAGCCGCATCCGCGGTGCACCCCACCTTCAGTGTAGCCAGGACATCCCCAACTCCAGCCTCACGGCCCCACTCTCTGACTCCAGACCGTTACCGTCTTCCCCACTCTGATGTTTAAATACTTCTACTTTGAAGAAATATCCATTCTTATTTCAAGTTGGTTTTATATCTAAGTGCAGAAGAAAGTCCTTTAAGATTCTATGCAAGCCAGGAGGTGGTGGTGGACGCCTTTAATCCCAGCACTAGGGGAGACAGAGGCAGGCGGATCTCTGTGAGTTTCAAGGCCGGCCTGGTCTACAGAGCTAGTTCCAGGACAGAGGACAGGCTCCAAAGCTACAGAGAAACCCTATCTCAAAAAAAGAAAAAAAAAGTGAACTTTTATTTTTTTTCTTCTTCCCTCATATGGCTTATGAGAAAGAAGGTTAAGTGGCAGGTGGTTGGATGTTTTACATTTCTTTATTTTTTTCTTTTGAATAGGCAAATGTGGATTTCTTTTCCCTTTGCTCTCAGAGAGCGCGCATCAATTCCCTTTGCTGGCTTCATATATCCCAAGTGCAAGGACTGAAAGCAAAGGCCTCCCTGGATTCCTAGGTAAGGTAGGAGCTAGGTAACAATGGTGCAGATGGATGTTGAAAGCCAGAAGAATCTCTGTGGTTCACAAAACCAATCGTGACATCCTAGAAGGCACTGTATGTTCCCATGGCATGTGGCAGAAAAGAGACATCAGTCCATTGGAAGAAAACAGTTATTGGTATTCTCTCCCTGTCCATACAGGTCATATCAGCCAGGCGTGATGACTGCAGCTCTCCCTCCTCAAAATACTCAATGCCCATTCTTCTTTCCTGAAGATTGACTACCAGCAGCCAAAAATATCTTCCAGGTTTGTTTGTCTGGTGTTTCATGAGATAATGTGTGAGACTTTAACAATACAATATTTTTAGTAAGACTTTGTAGTTTCCATGGCTCAACAATTTCAGACTTAGAGATTTTGATTTTCCTAGTTATCACTATGTCTTTTAAGGGTAAAAAATGATAAGATCTATGGATGGGAATTGGTTAGGAGATGAATAAGGCCTCATTCCCAGTTGAATAATGTGTTACCACAGAATGAACTTACAGACCACTCGCCCATCTGTAAATTTGCTCAGTGAGAGCTGGAAATCTCTGTCACAAAAATCCCAGGAAACTAAATGTTCTATTCATTTATACATTACTTATTTAAAGTATATCATTTTCCTGTATTTTTGTAATTATCTAAAACAAATTTTGGCCACAAGGAAAACTCAGCTTTTAGTCCTTCATTTGTTTCACAAATCTTCAGCAACTTATAAATTAGGAGGTAATTTTAGCTTTACTTAGATAAGTAACATATAACAAATTATTTTAACAAACTAATAATGTATACTCATGAACATTGAGTTTTACTCCCAACTTTTGTACACTCTAAGAGCCGATAACATTTTTACCATCTGGTAACAGTTGGGGTTAGATGTAGAAATTGATATTTTTGTGTTCACCTCATCTGTTAGGACAGAGATCTGAATGCATCCAATGTCTTCTCGGCCAAGATTTATTTTTAAATGGGAAGCAAAGGAACTGGGGAACTTCTGAGAACAAGAGTGTTTTCCCTTAAGATTGTGTTACATGCAGACAGGTTCTCTGGTGCCTGAGGACCACACAGCTGTGTGCATTTGTGTTCAAGATTAGGTTTATTGCGTTTCACTTGCCCATTCTTGTATGGCTGCTCTTCTTCAGCTGTCTGCTCTCCCATCTCACTTTCACTCTGAAGCTCTTAAAAACACGTGGAAGGTGATTAAATGGCTGGAATTTCCTTGGTGTGTGGTTAGCAAGTCATATAGCAATGCATGTATTCTGCTGGATATTGTAATTCAGGAAATTTGTTAAAAATTGAAAATAGATATAGAATTTCTAATAATGCACTATGTTTGAAAGTATTGCAAGGACACTCAAGGAATAACAAGCCTAAATTGGATTAGCATTTAAAAATGCAATGCTTATGGACTAATCATTTTTGAACCCAGGCTATTTCCTAAGAATTACCCTTTTTCTTACCCTTTCTTCACCTCCCTGTCGTCAGCTTTTCAGAAATCACTGTACGTAACAAAATGTTTCGCCTCTGTACCATTCTTAAATTTAAAATTTATCACCTCAGATATGATTAAGTTGAATTAATTTTTTTAGTTTCTCATTTATATATTTGCCCATTAAAAGTTAATGTTTAATATAGGTTTCTCATTAGTAAAAGGGCATTTCAGCGAGCTTTCCCCTCTCTTTAAGATTAATGTAGTCATTTTGACATTGTCCCTTGCTGTCATTTCTATTTGGCACCATCTTTTATAAGTAATCAAAATTTAATTAACCTCTCATTCTCAAATAAAGGAAATTGTCTGTGAAGCAGGACTGTTTCGTGACCCATGTCATTTATTTCACAAAGAACTTGTCTGTTAACAGCCTTAATATGTACACAGGTGATCTTTGTCTTGTTTTATTGTATCTTGTTTTCTCTTATTTGGTTGTGTTCTCCTGGAGGCCTGCTGTTTTATGAAGGGAAATGAAGAGGGAGTGGATGCGGGAGAGAGGCAGCTGGGAAGTGTGGAGGAAGGGGAAGCTGTGGTCACAATGTATTGTATAAGCAAAGAATCTATTTTCAACAAAATAATAGAAATTTGTCTATTAATATGGTTCACTTACCAAATATAGTTTTCTCATTAGATGCATTTTCTATTACAATCACAATATAACTTAAGTATGTTTTTTTTTTTCCAGTAAGATCAAGGTATTCTCTGAGTCTGGAATTCACAGAGATGCAAGCTAGCACACTTTTAGCTATAATGACTTATATTTTTTCTTCTTGGCTTGACTGATATTTTAGTGCCAAGGAATGAAGTTAGAGCTTGGTCAGGATCCAAAATCAACCATGAACTGATAGTTGCAGCTCTAGATTAAGGCTGCCTTGTGATGTGGGATTCCCTTCAGTGTGCTGTAAATACAATTGGTTAATACAGAAACTATCTTAGGCCTATGATAGGGTAAAGTAGAGCTAGGCAAAAACTAAACTGAATGCTGGAAGAAAGGAGGCAGAGTCAGAGAGAAGCACTAAAACTTGGCTGGTAGACCAGGACCTCATGGTGATGCACAGATTGATGGAGATGAGTTAAATTAAGATGTAAGAATTAGCCAATATGAAGCTTGAGCTAATGGCCCAAGCAGTGATATAAATAATACAGTTTCTGTGTCGTTATTTCGCGTCTGAGCTGCTGGGCAGCAGGGAAACAAACAAGTCCTCTCCCTAAAACAGTCTTGTTGATTTCTGACAGCCTTATTGCAGGGGGAGATGCTGTAGTTTACTCTAAGACTGGGCTCGGATTTTCCTTTCTGTTTTGTTCAGGATTCTTGCCTATCGCTCTTCTATAATTACACATTTGCTTGGGAAAATAAAATGAAGGCACATGGATAAATTTTCATTGTTATTAAATGTTACTGTATTCCAAGCATGAAGATAAATGTCTACTGTTGTACTAAAGTTCAAAGAGCTTTAAGTTTTGTCAACACACATGTGACTGTATATGAATTAAGTGCTAAACTGTGTGAAGGCTTTCACTGCACATTCCTCAAATGTAACTGCATTTAGAAGTAGAGTTGTTAACTAGGTATCAAGTTAAGATGATGCCATTCATCTTGTACGTTTTTAAAAGGAAGACAAGTAGAAGACACAGACAAACTCACACCTCCATGCTACATAAAAAGGCATGCATAAAGTCCTGTCTTCGTGGTCTTCAGGAAGAATTGACCTTACTTTCATCTTGATCTCAAACTTCTAGACTCTGTTTCTGCAAGAATATAAATTTGTTGTTTAATCCTATACTAGAGAGTATAGGATTTTATTATAGGGGCAAAACACGGTAACATATAAAAGTATGAATTTATTTTATGTATCTGTATATATGGAAATGTGTATTATGTCATGTGTGTGTGGAGAGGGAGAGAGGATGTGTTCCTGGGTGAGAATAAGAATGTACATGTCACAGATTGTGTATGGTGATCAGAATTGTGTGTCTGTCTTTATTTTCACCTTGTTTGAGGTAAGGTCATTTTTGCTGTTCAACTCCTGTTTTCACAAAATTACTTCCTGACCAGCTCAAAGGGGTTTTCCTGTGCTAGTGTTTCATCCCACCCTAGGAGTACTGACATTACAGACATTTCTTACCAAGACTGGCTTTTCATGTGGGTTTTGGAGATTCAAAATTCAGGTCCTTCTGCTTGCATATGAAATAGTTTACCTACTAAGCCACCTCCCCAGCCTGAAATTATCAATTGCAGGCTTTGAGAATAAAACACACAATTTGTAAATTTGAATTTACAAATTTGAATTCAAATTGGCAGCGAATATTAGGTCAAATCTTGCTAAAGTTCTGAAGTAAGTTCATTTGCAAAATTTCAAGAACTACTGTGACTTTAAGAATCAAGGAAAAAATAATGAAAATTATACTTTCAAGGAAAATTCCAAAATAACATATGCTGAATAATTTGAAAGCTATTTGATAAATTCATACTTACTTTGTTGATACATTATCCAAATTACATTAACTGAGGCTTTTTAGAGTTTTTTTTCTTTTATTGAAATAAGACTTTTTTCATGTAATATATTCTGGTTCATCTTTTCCTCACCTGCTTATCCTGGTTCTCTGGTTAGTCTCTTCCCAACCTGCTCCTTCTGGTTACTCCCTACTTTCTTTTGCATGGGATTCACACCTTTTTTTCTCTCCTTAGAAAAGAGACAACTAAGAAATAATAAAAATAAAATAATTTAAAACAAACACACACAAATTTGAGTGTCTCAAAACCAAAAAGCAGAAAAAAAAGAAAGAGAGCCAATGAGAAAAAAAGCTCACATAAATGCAAGACACATACGTTAGCACACCCAGGAATTCCATAAAAATACAAAAAAAAAACAGGAAACAGAGTAGTTATGCATGGAGAAGTAGTGGCATAGAACAGAAGGATCAAATGTGAAGGGAGAGGGAAGGGAGAGATGGAAGAGAATATGGGAAGGTTCTGTTTCCAGTCTCAGGAATGGTTTACGTCTAATAAATTGTTGGTCAAAGGGGTACCATGTAAATCCCAAACAAAGCAAGCTATTGTCAAGGCTATAACTGTTTGTTTTCTACAAACTGATAGTAATGCCATATTGTAGCATGAACAATAAAAACCCAGAGACTGATATTTGTGTTAAACCCAAAAATCTGAAAAGCAAAGCAGTCAGTCCATAACAGAAGTCTTATCTCTACCAAGGCTGGGTGACCACAGAATAGACAGACTAAGTAGACAAAACCTTTCTCTTGTCCTATTTTATATTCTCTCAAGTGCTAAGATTAAATTTATATGATTCCTTAGTACTGGGATTAAAGATGTGATGGACCACCACCTGAATTTATTTCTACATTGATCTTATGTAGCCCAGGGTGACCTTGAACTCACAGAGATCCTTCTGCCTCTGTCTCACAAATACTGGGATCAAAAGTGTTTGCCACCACTGCCTTACCTCTAGTGGCTTAGCTTTGTCCTGTTTATATTCAGGCATGTTTTATTTATTAAAGCATAAATAAAATATCACCACATTTTCCATTTTTGTCTAAAATTAAAAAAGAAGTTGATAACTAATATAAGAAAAGCTATATGCAATAAGCACAATAGCTATATACAATATATACAGGCAGTAAGTACATCAACAATGTCTAGGCCATTTGCATTTGACAAATTCAGAGAAAACATTCCCTATCTATCCTGTCTTGGTGAATCCAAGATTTTGTATCTAATTTACTTTCTTTCATAACTTGCTTTCTGCGTCTAGAAAACATGGAAAAATATAACTGCAATTATCTAGTCTTCAACTCCCTCAGAAACCCAAGAAGGAAATATTAACTAAGTAAGCAGGAAGTGCAAGCAAGTGACTTCCAAAAACTTTGAGTAATTACAGAAACAGATGGCTGTCTAAACAGTGACCCAAAGTTCCTCTGAAACAATGGAGACATCCATCTTTGGTCTACAGGCCTAACATATCAGACAGACTTTTCTGCGAAGCAGAATATTCTGAAGAGCTATGCTTTCTTGTGTTAACAAGGTTTGGCAGTCACTTTCTTTTGTGTTCTGCTTGTCCATAGGACAACATACTGTCAGCAGTCAAGGCAAGGACATTTTTTTTGCTCAGTGGCTTATTTTTACCACATAGAAAATAATCTCCATATGCAGTTCTTAGAAGCTTATTATCTTCTCTGAAGTGGATTGGTGCTGCCAGGATCCCACACGTCTCATGAGCCTATGTTATGAAAACGCCTGAAATTTCTTATTCTGTCGATCTCTGAAGTGTTTTAAGATTGCCTACCCATCTACAATTTATCTTTGGCCTTGAAAACATACCTAATGAAACTTCAAGTTCAATTATACTATGTGATTAATTACTAACCTGCATTTTCATATTATCCTAAACAGTTGGTAATAATAATTATCAAGAACTGGAAATTGGCATTGAACTGTTAAATGAGTTATATAGGTACAATACCTTGAACAAGAATAGAAATATATGTACAGTATGTTCTAACAAAATTAACCTCAATATGCAAAATATTGTATACAATATACAAAAGTCCAATCAAATGTAAAACTAAAACTAGTAGTGGCTTTTTAAAAGTAGATTCAATAACCTCCTTTTCATCTTATAATATCTATATCCTCCTTTTTTCAGAGTAGATACAAAAATCTACCTTTTTATTTTTTCATATCTGTATTCTATCTCTTTCTTTTCAAAACTAGAACCTTGAATCTAATTTCTTTGTTTAGCTTCCTTTTCCTGATTTTACCAATAATAACTTGTAACTAACCCCCTAAACAATGACAAATATCCATAGTCCATTGATTATGCACCACCCATTCTACCTCTTGGAAAAGTGGGTGTTGTTTTCTTAAATTTACTTTCTTCTGTCTGGGAGTAACAGAACCTTTAGGAGACCCTGAAAAAAATTTGGTTAATTGTCAAGTCCTAGGAAAGGTAGCTGTATCTTTTTTTTTTCCAGTCTAGATGTAATCAGAAAGTACAGGGCTCATCTCAATTCCTGACTAGCATATTTTGTTTGGCTGGCTCATCTTAGCTAGCCACCTCAAAATTATTTTGAGTAGTTTGTAGCAAAGTCAATTCTTCAGTGGTATTTTTCAACTCAGAGGTATTATCATAGTCCTGGAGAAGTCATTGTTCTGGGACCCCATCCTCCTAATGGAGACTTCAAAAGTCACTGTTAGGTATGCTCTTGGTTCACTGCAGAAAAAAAGAGATTCACACCCAAAATCATATACAAAAAGGTAGATGAAATCTTTTCCTAGAATTAGTAAGTACTCTAATGACCATTAATATCATAACAAAAAGTTTAAAATATTAATCTTATAAATCTTTTTTTGTTGTTTTTTTGAGATAGGGTTTCCCAGGAGCTTTGGAGTTTGTCCTGGAACTAGCTCTTGTAGAACAGGTTGGCCTTGAACTCACAGAGATCTACTTGCCTCTGCTTCCCAAGTGCTGAGATCAAAAGTCTGTGCCTCTACTGCCCGGCTTAATCTTATAAATTTTATACCTTAAGAAAACCTGTTAAAGGGACAATATAAAACCAAAAGATTATGAGATTAGTAGCAAAATAATAGTCTTAGAATTTCTGTTTCTCTTCTGTTCTATATCAGATGGCTCTTCTGACATGAGGCAGAGATTTTGAATTTCACTTTAATAAGCATGTTTGGGTTTAGAGAATGAGAGAGCCACACTCAAACTCCAAAGTCAGCTTTAATCTTTAATTAGACTTGACTACAAAATGACCATTTGCATTATATATCTGCAGAGAATAGCAGAAATAAACATTTTGGAAGATTTATAAAATTTTATCCTGTTGGAAACATGATATACCAATAGGTCAATTTACTCTTTTTCTTGAGACTTTTTTTTTTTGTGTGTGTGAATGATGTGTTCTTTTTTCATCAGATGTCTCATTTGTCCAGCAGTCTTCAGGTTCCTTAACTGGAATTCTTTCCTCTTTATTCTTTATTCTCCTGAAAAGACAGAAACAAAACCTTGCCATTACTAAGTTTGGGGAAATTCTCTTTTGGCAAGTTATATCTGATCAAATGGAAAGCCTCTGTTAGTTTTAACAGTTCAGATTAAAAGACCATGATGTTTGATAAAATGTGATCTCTTCTAATTAAGAGTTGTGTCATGTTCAAATCACATTTTTATCAATTTTGATAATATCCATACCTTTTCTTCTCCTGTGGAAGCAAAAACAAAACCCTTTCTACAATGTAATACATACACTGCTCTCCATTTTGAGGCCAGTACCTCTTAAAACTATATTGGCTGATTAAATTCCTTAGTTTTTTCTACTCTCCAACATCTCTCCACAGCTGTCGTTTCTTTCTCATTAGCATTTAGAAAATTCAAAGTTAATAAAGCATTATTAGTATATTTCTGTGGTTATATATAATCTTTCTGTTTATTTACCATATCCTTTAGAGTTTGATTTGGTCTCTCTATAACTGCCCATCCTGTAGGATTTTGTGTTGTACCTGTACTATGCTTTATATCATAATAAGCAAAAAATCTTTCATTTTCTTAAAGATGTATGCTTGAGCATTGTCTGCCTTTATTTGTGCAGGTATACCCATGATGGTCATAACTTCTAGCAAATGTGTGATTACAAAATCAACCTTTTCTGAACTCAAGACATTTGCCCATTGAAAACTTGAACAGGTATCAATGGTTTTAATTTTCCAAATTCTATAAAATGAAACGCATCCATTTGCTAGATTTCATTCCTTTTGATTACTTCTATAGGAAGTGGTGTTTGGTTGTATAAAGTAGGGCTTTTCCTTATAATCTCTTTGGCTTGTTGTCATGTAATTTAAAAAGTCCTTTTTTAAACCTTTGCCATTCAAATGATGTTTATATATAAAATTCTGAGGCCTTCAGCACACATTCCCAATCAATAATTGACAAATTTCTATATTACCTTGTGCTAGAGGTCCTGACAGACCCATATCAGTTCAGATGTGTGTTATGTATATTGGATGATGTCTAGTCCCAATTAAATCTTGTACCTGAATAAATAATGAAGTCAGTTCTGTATCATGTAGTATAAACTCAGTGTTTTAAATACACAAAACAACTCTTTCTGCATATTATGAATTGGTAATTTTGTTGAGAGGTTCTTTAAAATTCCTAGTTCCATAAGAACAGCATATATTTCTGATTTTGGATAGAATTATAAGGCTTTTGTTCCACTTTACTTAACTTTTCTGATTTGTTACCTGACCTTTTATATACCTTTTGTAATTTTTAGGTTTGACTCTCTTTCATCTTTGTTTTATTGATTAAGCCAGA
>LOEQ01008757.1:12039-40293 GCA_001685075.1 Bramus lutescens
CCCCTCACCTGACGCTGACTCCCACCATAGAGACATTCTGTCACACAGGTGCCGACGTAGGCGTGGCAATAGAATTTCCTTATTGTATTTTTTTTTCAGGAGCTATTTGTAATCCCCAACAAGGAAAATTTTTCTTTACTTTTTCAAATATTATTTCTAAAGTATCGACATTTGAATAGCAAAATGTCATGCATGAATTGTAAACTATAGATTCAGGAAACTGCATATGTATCATTTCCAATGGCTGACTTATAAAATATTGACACAGGGTAGGGCTATTTAACATTCTCTGTGGGAGAATCTTCCGTTGATATTTTTTAGCAGGTTGAGAAATTTTGTAAGTAGGCACTGTGAAAGCAAATTGTTCTCTGACTTTTTCTTGTAAAGGTATAGCAAAGAAACAATATTTTAAATAACTAACTATAAGAAGCCATCCTTTAGGTAATAGAAAAGTAAAAGGAACACCAATCCATAGAGAGTCCATTGGCTGAATTACCTTATTAGTAGATCTTAAATCTGTTACCATTCTGTTTTCCAGATTTATTTTTTAACAACAAATACAGGAGAATTCCAAGGACTGGTTGATTCTTCAGTCTGCTGAGTATCTGTCTAGCTGCTCCAGTATGAGCTGTTCCAAAGCCTGCAGTTCCTCTATTGTCAAAGGCCATTTCTTAATGCATACAGATTTTTCTGTCAGTCATTTTAAAACTAGGACTGTTGGAGCCTTTGAAATATTGCTAATGCTGTACCCTGGCTTTGTACACCTGAATAGTCAGTGACTGTTCTTTATAAAACCTTCTAAAAATTTTCCCTGAAATATACACTAATTTATGGTTTATTTCTAAGATTGGGGGAATGTTAATCTGAGAATTTTATTGCTGTAACAAATCACATCCCCATAAATTCATTGTTATATTAGCCACATTTGGTTTTAATATTCCTCTCTGTCCTTCTTGCCCTATATCTTCAACCCATCTCATGCTCTGCCTTACCTGGGATAACTTCCAATCCATAAAAACTAAACATTTACATCCTGAAGAGGCCAATTTGGATGCCAAGATTCTGATAAAATTATTGTTGCATCCACACCTGTGTCTATCAAACCTTCAATGACAATGTTTTGGATACAAATTCATGAGCAAGTCATTTTCTGGAGGATTTTTAGATATAAATAAAGTCTGAGGCTCCTACCAGAGCTGCATGTGGGATTCCAGCCTCATCCAGCTAGGTCAATCAGTAGAACATGGAACTCTTAATCCCAGGGCCATGGGTTTGAGTCATATATTGGATGCCAAATGTAGCATGAATAATAAAAATTCAGAGGTAGATATAGGAGTTCAACCTGAGCACCAGAAAAAAGCAGTCAAGCCACTAGAGAAGTATTACCACAGACTAAGCAGACTGAGCAAACAGAGCCTCCCTCTTCCCATTTTATATTTCCTCTAATGCTGGGATTAAAGGTGTATGACTCCCTAGTATGGGATTAAAGGTGTGAAGTAGCACCATGGATTTGTTTTTGCATTGCTCTTTTGTAGCCCAGGGTGGCTGTGAACTCACAGAGATCTGCGTACCTCTGTCTTGCAGATCTTAGGATTAAAGGTGTGTGTCACCACTGCCTTACCTCTAGTAGCTTAACTTTGTCCTTCTGATATTCAGACAAGCTTTATTTATTAAAACATAAATAAATTATTGCTTGAAAGAACACCTACACAATTCATTGAACATGGAAACGTTGAACTATTGCTTATCTAGAGCATTCATTTTTACTGACTAGTTTTCATAGCATTGGAAGGCACTCTGCAGTGTGCCAAAGGGGACAGGTAAACACTAAACACACTCAAAACCTTAATTATACAATGGTGACCTACTTACAAGTTATGCTGGTGCAATATTTGCACAAGATTGTGTGAGTAGCCAACCTGATGGATATTGCTTAGGTGGCAAAGAACCTGATACTGGATCACTCTGGATCTATTAGAAATTAAAAAAAGGTTCTGCTAAAGAAATGTATCAATCACATGACAGCTAAGGACGTTTGCTATACTTATAATTCAATGCCTTGCATAGCAGAAGTTTCCTTCTGTAGGAGATGCAACAAATACAGAAAACCACAGTCAGAAATTATGCAGTGAGTGAGAGAATATGAAACACATAGCCCAAACTGGGATGTCTTCATCAAATCTCTCTTCCTAGGGCTAAAGGAATGTTATGGAAGGGGGAGCAGAAAGAGTGTAAGAGGCAGAGGGTATGGAGAACACCAAAGAATCAAGGCTGTGTACACAAAATTGCACCGATGAAAAGTCTGCACCAGATGGGGTCCTAGAGCTGAAAGGAGATGTGAACACATGCCCTTTTCTCTAACCCATGTAGTGATACTTCATTTGCATTTTAATAAATGAAGCTTGCCTGAAGATCAGAGAGTAAACAGCCCCACTGATTAGTCTTATAGACTGGGCAGTAATGACACGCACCTTTAGCCCTAGCAGACACACTAGTTTCCCATAGAAACCTGGCAGTAGTGGTGCATGTCTCTACTCCCAGCCCTAGAGAGGGATACAAAACAGAAGGAGGCAGCTCTCACACACTCTCATTCTGAGGATTCCAGGAGGCATAACGTCATTTAGTGTACCGGTATTTCACTTATATTTTAATAAAGAAGGCTTGCCTAAGGATAAGAAGTTAAAACAGCCCCACTGGTTAGGCAGTGGTAACACATACCTTCAATCCCAGTAGCCTCACTAGTTACCATAGAAACCGCATAATGCATGACTTTAATCCAAATGGTGCACTCCTTTAGTTGCAGAGCTAGAGAGGATTATAAAACGGCAGGGGGCAGCTCTGTCTCAGTCTCATTCTGAGATTCCTGGAGTCAGGATCGCCATTTTGGACTGAGGTCGAGGTAAGAGCCAGTGGCTAGCTGATTTGATTTTCTGACCTTCAGCTTGAACCCCAATTTCTCTCTCTCTGAATTTTTATTAATCATGCTTCAATTTTGGACTGAGGTAGAGGTAAGAACCAGTGCCTCTATCTTGCTTTTCTGACCTCCAGGTTGAACCCCAATATTTGTGTTTGGGTTTTTATTAACCATGCTACAAAAACAGACACTATCTCTAATAAATGAAACCACTTGAAACTACAAAAAAGACAATAGTTTTCTTCAAGGGAATCTTGCTGGGCAAGAGACTACTGTTCTTAACTGTAGGTTCCACATCCAGCAGAAGACACAAAACGAAGTCAATGGCCGTTTCTCACTCTCTTATCTGGTAATGTTGAGTCAGAGAATATTTTAACCTTAAATGTCCTTTGCCTATAAATAATTTTTTACTTATTTAAAAAAGGAAATAAATTGTCATAATTTCCCCTCCCTTTGTCCCTCCAGTCTCTTCCACATACTGACCCTCATATCCCTCCCATATCCCCCTCCACTTTCAAGTTGACAGCACTTTTTCTTTTTCTTTAATTATTATTGTTGCATAATATATATGCATGTGTGTATGTTTTTTCACACACATATGCATGTATGTAATGAACACACGCACATATATGCAATGGGCTTTGGAGTGGGTTGACAGTTCCAGTTCATCCTGTGTGCTGGGACTCAAATCCAAACAGAAAGGGGGTGGTTGCTTCCTTATCAGTCATAGCACTATTTCACAAGTTGGCACACTTAGCATGGCAGGTTAGTGTCATAGTCTGTATGAATAAACACTGGGTCAGATCACTGATATGTTCATCTACCAACTAAGAGTAGATTCACTCTGTGGGTCGAGGAGTTCCCCAACTATGGGTTCTTGGGGAGATTTCCATTTTCCATAACAGTAATTTCTATTGTACTCATTAGCATATCTCCCCAGGCTAGTCATTACTGTACTTCATAGTGTTTGTAGTTAGAAAAGCTTACTGATTTTCCTCCCCAGTATCCTGCTATTCTTTTCTGATACCATAAAAACTTGCAATCACAGAGAAGCTCTCAGCTTAGTGCTTGTTTGATTTCTAGGTGACATCAAAGTGGGTGATGTGTTCCATATGAGGAGAACCTCCCCTCTCCATACCAAACCCACCACACACACACACACACACACACACACACACACACACACACACACACCACACCACACCACACAAAAGAAAAAAGAAAACAAACATCTCATTTATAAAATGGGCTATGGAACTAAACAGAGAGTTCTCAAAAGAACAAATACAAGTGTCTAAGATTTATTATTAAAGTGTTCAACGTTTTAGTCATCAGGGCAATTTAAATGGACACTACCTAGAGATTCCTCCATATCCCAGTTAAAATGGCTAAGATTGAAAAAAAAAGACAACTAGTACAGCTATTAATGAAGGAACAGGGAAAATTAATTCACTGCAGGTGGGAGTGAAAACTGGTGAGGCCACTATGTAAATAAAAATTTTCTTTAAAAAGGAAATAAATGTACCAAATGATCTACCTCTCTTGAGCATATACCCAACGGAATATAGGTTCCTTCCCATGTAGATTTTCTCAGTCTTGCTCACTGATGCTCTCTTCCCAATGGCTAGGAAAAAGAAATAGCTTAGATGTCCATCAACCCATAAATGGATAATAAAAATATGGTACTTATAATAGTGACATTTTAGCTATAAAAATGATTTGTGAAGTTTTCAGGTAAATGGATATAAATGGAAGAAATTGTGTTTTAAGGTATCCCAAACCTATAAAGACAAAAGCAACATGTTCTCTTCATATATGCATTCTAATTTCAATCCTAAATTCTGTGTGTTTAATTTGGAGTACAAGCAGAAGTAATATNAAAATCTAGAAAGGGCTAAGTGTTAATTGTGGGAGGGAAAGAGAAATCCTAGAAACCAGATGGTAAAAGAGGAAAGGGGTAGTAATGGAGTAAGGAGGAAAGAGGGAAGATGAAGAGTGGCTGGAGAGAGAGCTAAAACTAAGCCTTTCTGAAACTTTATATGGAAGTCTACTATTTTGTAAGCCTGGGTTATGTTCACCTCCAAGAAGCCATTGGTTTTCAAACTAAAAGCTCAATTTAGGGTATAAGATACTTCCTTTGGAAGTTTCCTCAGTGGGGACCCAGAGACTCCCAAACAGTGCAAATTATTGCCAATTCTCTAGGTTGCCCATTAAAACATATTTTAAGTATTGATTATTTGATATGCAATTTAAATATTCTTAGTAATTTTATTTAGTGTATAATTTAAGAAATTGAAATACAACACACACACACAGAGGGGGGGAGGAGAAGAATGGATATATATTACAGGGATGGGAAGGTGACTCAGTAGTTAAAAGCATTTGTTGCTCTTGAAAAATACCAGATTTCAGTTCCCAGTGTCCACACATCGGTTCACACCCACTCATATATCCAGCTCCACAGTACCCGATGCCTTCATGTAACCTGAGACACTACAAGGGATACATGATCATATTTACACATGCAGCTAAGGTACCCACACACATAAAAAAATGAATAAAAATAAGTCCTTCCAAAAAAAGAAACTCTTTAAGAATAATACCAATTATATATTGGGATTCTCAGGCATTTAAATCATATGAAGCTGGATTTAGTATTTATAGTTAATTTTTAATGGTGAATGAACTAAGGGTCCCTAAAGATGAACTACAAAGGCTTAGATATAAAATATAGCATCAAATATTTCAAAGCCACACAGTCTGTTTTAGCAATGTGATGATGAGTCACAGTGTACAGAGCATGACGCTCACTTGATATATATGTACAAGTCAGGACTTTAAAGGATTTGTAGATTTTTGCAAGAATCATCACAATCATATTCCAACCAAGCAGATCCTCCACTCTGCCCTCACCTTTTATCTTCCTTCTACACTGAAGCCAAAAATCAGCCAGTGCGTTTTGGGCTTCTCAACACTCCCCTTTCATTTATATTTTATATAAGTAGAATAATGCAGTATGTAGTAATGTTTTAAATTATCTTCTTCTGGTCGGTATGATTCTGAGATAATCCTATTAAAGTTCATGCTTTCCTTGTTTAATAGTATCTCACTGTACTATTATGGCACGCTGTTCTTACCCATGCATTTCCTAATCAGGCTGTGGATTGTTTCCATGGCTTAGGTATTTCAAATAATACTATTATGAACATTCATGCTCACATCTGTGTCAACATGTTTTGATTTACTTTGATAAAGAGCTTGTGGAATTTTGCTTAGTCAGTTATTTTATTTTGTGTTTAAGTTTTAAAGGTACTTCTAAACTATTTCTGAAAGTGCCTGTAAAGAAAGGGCTTCTAGACACAAACAGAGGATTCAATTGGAGCATCTTGGTGGCTGCACTTTTTTCAGACAAGTTATGTTTGCTGACCACAAACAGAGGCTTGATTTCTTTAAAAAAAAAAAAAACTGCCTCCTGATTCACGCTGGTGGCATGAACAGCTCTGGCTCTTTCGGGAGGTTCTGCTACAGAACAATTAAATGGAGTATGTGAGCAGAGTGCTACAAGTTGCTTAATGGTGACATAAAGCTGCTGTGTCCCTGGTGTTGGGGTGGTGAGCAGGTGAGCATGGCTGGCAGAGGTGGTGAACGTACCTCTGCCATGTTGGATAGAGTATAGCCCACATGTAAAGTCACCAGTTATTTCTAGGCTGCTTAACATTAAAAAAAAACTCTCCTGCTCAGAAAAAATTTACAGATGCACAGTAAAACAGATTCAGACAAAAAAAAAAGCCTCTGAATGAGTCACATCATTGAATAAATGTGTATGGACTTACCAGAGAGAAAAGAAAAAGTGCAAACAGTTATAGGTTAAAATGAGTAAAGATAATGAAATAAAGATTAAAAAGTAATAGAATAAAAATAATATAAGTCATGTAAAGATGGAATATACACAAAGAGACTGGATTATGTTGTTCTGATTTCTTTGGATTTTTTAACTGTTAATGGGTTAACTAATGAAAAACATTTGATTCTGGGGTCTGCTAAGCGAAGCCACCATATATATATCTTTAAGGTATCTTGACTTCAAATTTGAGTCTAAAATATGTTACTTTGGAAAAAAGAGGTTCTGCTTTTTTTTTCCACAGTAGATGAGAACCTGTGGATTCCTTCCAGGCTAATGAGGTTTGAAGAAGTAAGACCCCCCAAAAATTCTCCATGAACCCTAAAAATACTTTGCCCAACAAACAGCAGGAAGCAGTTTGGAGAAAAAAAATGCCTGAATTCCCAAAGTGATTGTTTATAAATGTTTGTTTTCATTTAAAGTGGGTTAATTTTAAGTGATTAATGGTCACATACAATCTCTTTGTAAAAAAAATGAGGGGTAGATATGATATAGAAATGAATACTTTATGTTGGTATGAGCTTTGGTTTATTGATACAAACTTAAGGTCAATTTTGTTATTTTTGTTTAGGCTGAAGCTTCACCCCAAGCCCTGGCATCCATATATCCAAGGAGTCTGGAATGTTCAGCTTTAAGGTCCACCCCAGCCCCATCCTCCATCTCTATCTAAGCCCTACTGCATGTAAGAAAGCGTGTCAAATTATAACCCCTCCCCCAGAGATGCTCAAGATTATACCCAAAGGGTATTTAAACTGCCCTCCAGTAAACAGATATATGGTTTTTCACTCTTCCTTTCATGTCTTCTCTCTAGGAGGCTGTAAAATCATCTGGGAGAGTTTTATCCATTAAAACTGTACTTTTTTTATTCAGTTTGATTTGCTATGATTTGGATTGTTGCATTGGCAGAGAGGCTTATTGGGGTACAGGAACTTTCCATCAAGTATATTTCTACTCTTGTTTAAGGTATTAGTTTTATACAGCACATTAAAAATGCAATGTTTAATTAAAATTACAGATTAATAGTCATTTATAATAGTCAAACTTGTACTCATGTTAGTTTGGTTTTCTAGCTATCCAGAGGTATATTTCAGTTAGATAGATAATCTTCAACACTTCAAAGACTTACACAATATGACATTTAAAATGTTTTAAGAACTTAGAATTTTCTTGACAGTGAGACATGTCTACCTCTGGCAGCACCAATTACTTCAGAGGGGTTGATGGGTTTTGAAGGAACTCATTATGAAATTTGTCTTCAATGTGACAAGGATAACCATTTGGGTAAAAAATGGCACTTGCCTGGACTGTTTGACAGTATGCTGTTTAAACTGGACATACAGGACCCACACAAAAATGACTGCTGAACTTGTCAAAAGAAGGAGAGACAGTCCTTCAGGTTCATGCTTCATGAAAGAGTCTGCCAGACATTCTTCAGGGCACAGAAGAAAGTGACTGACAAACTTCCAGTATAAGTAAAACAATCTTTAAAACTTTCCGCTTCATGGAAAAGTCTGCGAGATACTATGGGCCTGTTGGCTGAAGAGGGATGCCCCAATGTTACAGAAGAAGCTTGAGTGACAGTCCAGGCAGCAAGGCGTCTCTATCATTTCTAGGGTTTTGGAAGTTTCTTACAATGCACTTCCTGTTTCCTTAGATAATATTACACACTTCTGGAGTCTTTGATGGAGTTGAAGATAGATAGTTACAGTTTTTCTTAGTTATAATAAAATATAAATTAAATATGAAACTTTAGGCTCACAAAGACAAAAGAGATAATAGAATATTTCTTTAATTTTTCCAGATGCAAATAGACTAAATATTATAACTGTAATTCTTGGTTGATGCCTATTTTGTTATATGTTATTTCACTATGTTAAAGTTAAAACCTTCCTTTTTATTTAGACAGAAAGGGGGAGAATGTGGGATTCCCCTCTGTATTCTATAAATATGTCTTATAAGTTTCGGCTGATAAAAAAGCTGCTTTGGCCTATGGCAGGGTAGACTATAGACAAATGGGAAAAAACTGAATGCAGGGAGAAAGAAGGCAGATTTAGGCAGGTGCCATGTAGCCACCCAAGAAGCAAGATGTGAGATAACAAACCACAAGTCTTGCGGTAATATATAAAAAGTAATAGAGATGGGCTAATTTAAGATGTAAGAGCTAGCTAGAATATGCCAGAGCTCTTTGCCAAACAGTGTTGTATTAATATTGCTTCTGTTTGATTATTCAGGTCTGGGGAGCTGGGAAATAAAAGTACAGTCTCCATTTACAGCTCAGTATTATGTCCCTCAATGGGTAGAGTTCAAATGTCTCACGTTCTCAACACTCTCACAATTGCTATAAGTTCTCTAGTGTCCATATGTGTATTATTCTGGCTTTAAATATATATTAAATACATACCTTAACATATATCAATATATGTCTAATTGCATGCATTTTGCTTGTTTACTTCTTTGCTTTACTAAACTGAAACACTTATTTTCACATATAGTACAAAGGCCTCATTTTTCTGACATTTTGTCCCAGTCAGTGGCATTTCCTTACATCTTTAACAAGTCAAGCTGTTCTGGAACTACCTCTATAGACCAGGCTGACCTTGAACTCACAAAGATCCACCTGCCCCTGCCTCCTGATTACTGGAATTAAATGCAGGCACCACCACCTCCTGGCATTTTCTTAATCTGAAAAGTATCTCCTGAACTCAAGTTTTGACTTCCAGTTCTGTAAGGAAGCCTAAGAAGCCTGCAGCCCTTCTTCCTTTTCAAATTGTTTTGATTATTTTAGTATGTTTCCACTTCCAGCTGATCTGTGACATCATTTCAGTTCTTCTTCACTTTCAGTCTTTAGATTGCAGATGAGATAATCAAGATTAATCATATTCATGGCTTTTAATGGTTTCTTTTTCTTCTTCATGTTATATCTGCTATTAAGTACATCAAGAAAATAATGTTTCTAGAACATTTCAGTGTTATAATTTCCATTTTTTAAAGTAATCTGGATGTGATGAGATTTGTTTTTGACTTACTGCTATCATGGATTTCTTTAATATTTTGTATATCACTGAGCTTTACCTATAATAATTGTGTTGAAATTTTTATCTGTTGAGTCCATGATCTAGGGTACACAATCAGAGGACAATTTTGTGAAACTGCTTCTTTCTTTCAGCCTTTCACCGGGCTCCAGGAACTGAACTCAGATCATAAGACTTGGAAGCAACCGTATTTCAGGCAGTAACACTGCCAGCTTCTCAGCATTTCACTCCCCATTCCAACTCTCTTTCTTTCTAACAAAAATAAATACAATATATCCTTAATTCTTTATATGACTCATAATTTTGCCTGGGAAAATTTGCCATTTTAAGCAACATTAATGACAACTCTGAATTCTTATTATCCTATCTCTAGGTGGTGATTATCATTGTTTTGTTTGTTAATATGGTGGTTTTGTGCTTCAGATACTCATTTTGGTCAAATCTGATTCCACTGTGGTGTATAGTCACTGATGTTTCTACTGAGTTAAATTTTGGTTTTTAAAACTGGATCTCCAGAATGTTTTCCTCTGTGTATAGAGTTTGGTTGCTGGCTGATGATTTAAAAAAATATTGTGTTCAAACATCTGAAGCAAATAAGGCTTCTTTACTCTATGTGGATAAAAGAATATGTTCAAATTCAGGTTCTCTGTGTTGGTCCTGTATGCTCCAACAGAATCTTTGATGACTTCTCTGCACATATATGCAGCTTCAAGGTTAGCCAAGAGCATGTAACTAACTGGCTTGAGTCCTTAGGTCTCTGCTTTGCACTTATGCACACTGGTAAGAATTTGCCTGCTTATTCATAATGAACATAGTATCAAGTCTAGGATAATATTATCAAGTCTATGATGGTGTTATCAAGTCTACAATATTATCAAGTGTGATTGCAACTCACTGTTACAATTTGAGTGAGTTCCCTTTTGCCACAAAGAGAAGCAGCTGGTTCTCACAGCCTGTCTTCCCCTATCACAACCTCTACGTCACCAGTTGTGATTCAGGATGGTGACAGCCTCAGGCAAGAAATTCAGCTTTCATGCCATTCTTACCTCAACTTTTTCAGGGAAAAAAATTACAAAGTTAAGGGTTACTTCCTAGAAAACGGAAATGGTTGTTTTTATCCTTTATGCCTTGCAATTTTTGAGGACGGAAATTACAAATCTCCTTACATTTGCATATCTGGGAAACTCTTGCATGGAGGGCTAAGACGGTTTCTCCATTGCTGATTTGTTCGTGTGGGGTGAAATCATGAATATTTCATTAATTCTACATTTAGTCAAAATAAAGAGGTTACTTGCTTCCCTAGTCATTTAATGGCAGTCTTTGTCAGATTTTTTACCTAAACACCATTTTTTTTCTGAACATTTTTTACTTGATCAAGACTGTTACGTTAGTGTAGTTATCTCAGTTTCTGAAAGTCAAGTTTCTGTTTTCATCTGTTGCCACCAACACTGTAGATTCACCTGTGCTCTCTGTTTCCCTACAGATTCATCTGCTTTACCAAGGGCAAGAGGAGAATACTATACATGAAAAATGCGAAAGAAAACTATGTAAAGAAGTTAAATGACCACTTGAAAGGATCATAAAAGTAACTTTTGTTTATTTTGAAAGCTGTTGACAGACTACAATTGAGTTGTAATCTAAATATAACTGATTTAAAGTGATAGTTATTAAAATATTAGCTATTTACAATAAAACAAGTTTAAATATTCAAAAAATATTTGAACATTTTATAATTAAAAGTCCATTATAATTTTGTTTACGTTGCTCAGGCACATATATATACCTCATCCCTGAAAGATATTGCTACAGAAAATGACAGCTGAAAAGAAGGAAACTCTTGTCCAGTTCAAGGTGGTTTCCTTGTTAAGGATCACGTTTCCTGGGCTTCTTGGCTTATTTATGTTAGAATATTTTAAATCCTCTGCTTATATAAACATTTAAAAATTCTTAGAATAAAATCAATAGAATATCATTCTTTGCTTATCATCTCTGTACCTCTACTACCCTAGGTCATGTGGAAGATAGATGAAAAGGGATTCCCACAGTCCATACCCTCACAGTAACCTCTCATAAAGAATTAAATATAGTATAAAAAACAAAGTAAAAAAATACTTAGAACTATTATATCCTTAAGGAAAT
Source organism: Bramus lutescens (assembly GCA_001685075.1). Lineage (NCBI taxonomy): Eukaryota > Metazoa > Chordata > Mammalia > Rodentia > Cricetidae > Bramus > Bramus lutescens. Next base: position 24,026 of record LOEQ01008757.1, read on the forward strand.
ATGAAAATATTTTGTACTGCATTAACAATAGAATCTAAAATTGCTAAAATATTTTATAATCAAGAATAATGCTAACAGGCTCACTTGAAAATAGATATTGATGATCTTGGAGATGACACAAATTGTAAATAAGTTGTTTATAGCAATGGGTTTCAGGACTATTTAGACTGTATAGTTACAACCACAAATATAGCTCCAAATTGGTCTGTGCCTAGTTAGAAGCTTCTTCCTGTTCTTTCATTTATTAAAGGCGTCATGCTATGTAAGCCTTGCTAAACTTGTTGAATTATTAAGCAGGAGCCTAAATACCTCATACAGCATCAGCTGCTAAATCTAGTAGGTGGTTTTGAACTCTCATCGCATGGCCCTTATTGGTTCAGTGTACAGATTCATTGATGGAAGTGTGGCACACATAATTTTTTTGTATGGGTCACCATTTCAAGTATTATAAAGTAATGACTTTGTGGACAGTTTGTTTTCATAAAAACTTTTTAGAAACAAGTGCCAGCAATTTCTTCTGCATCTCCACTCGAAAGCAACCTTTAAATTCTTGAGAAAAAACTAGTGTTCACTGAAGCAAAACCGCAAACAATGGCATTGTCACTAATGGAAACATGAGTGCACTGTGGTGCTGATTAATGAAATAGTGAAATATTCAGTTAGTGAACATATAAAACAGGCTCCCCCAATATCCACATTCGCACTCTGAGGAGAGAGAGGCAGAGTGAATTTGAGGACGTCCTGGGCTAAATAATGAAACCCTGCATCAGTGTGTGTGTGTGTGTGTGTGTGTGTGTGTGTGTGTGTGTGTGAGAGAGAGAGAGAGAGAGTATGTGACTGTGTGTGAGAGAGAAAGAAATGGGGGTGGGTAAGAAAAGTTGGAAAACCTCCTAGTTTTAAGTAAGAAAACATTTAGAGTGGCTTTAAGCCATTGGGAAATCTAAAAATATCCGAATGCTCAAGAACATATTGAAAACTGGGTCTAACTAAACAGTATAGAACAATATTAATATTCTCTGAGTACTCTCCAAGTAATGCCGCTGAAGACTGGGTCCATTAAAGGCCATGTAAGCCTAAAAGTCTTCTAGGCCTCTCTCTCGAGCCTTCAAAGTTTTAATTCCTATACTTTAAAACCTTTGAAAGCAAATGAAATGTGTGAGCATTCCTTTCCAAGGAGACTGAGCAATATCATTTGGTTTTCTATTTAGCTAAACAGAAGAGCAGAAGATAAACTTAGGAGGCATAAAGGAATTATGAGAAGAAAACATGGATGAAGCAGTCGCAGTGTTCTGGAGAATATATAAAGGAGTTATAAATACCAGCTTATAAAAATTCCCCTTAGATTTTCCACTTTGTAGGAAATTTTTAATATTTTATATACTCTTTCAATTCAAGATTTCACTTCCAACTCTTCTCTAAGTGTTCCCAATACATCACTTCTTTAAGGTTGAAAGAATTCTTTTATTTATCTCCTGGCATTTTTCTTTTGGATATCTTGGCTTTAGAAAATTCAGATTTTTTAACAGAAATTGCTGACAAAATCCACAACAGATGGGAAAAGACTATAAAATGTGTGAAGGAAGAGCATCTCTTCTTGAACTCCAGACATGTTGTGTACCACAGACCCTGTCTGCACAGAGGCCTTTCATTTTGCTTTCTGTCTTAAAGTGAGGAAGAGGAGAGAAAACGTCACTTTCTACTACTGCCATAGTACACTTAGTACTGTGTATGCCTGTGGTTTGTGTGTGGGGGGGGGTCAAATACAAAGCAAATTGAATATAATAGCTTCTAGAAACGTTGACAGGATGAACAAAAAAACTTCATACAATTTTGACCAAAATTAAATGTGGAAACATAGGGCTATAGCCACAGTAAATCAATCTTTGACTTCTAAAGAGCAATGTAACTTGGCGTATTAAAAAATTCCCCTAGAAAGTGAAGAACTTTTGGCTTTCCTGGACTCTATATACTACATAGCAACTTTATGTTTTGATCAGTTTGTTCTGTGTCTTCCTTTTGCATCTGACTCGGCATGAACAGAATTTGGCCAGAATCCAATCTTCATGTGTCATCTCTCTGAGGAGCTACTTGTGATTGTGAAGGAATCTTTTCCTGCTAATTCTTACATTCTCTCCATCAGCTAATTAAGTTGGCATGAACTCCCATATTCTTGATACAAAAGGCCCTAGGGACTCGGGAGGGGCTACTAAAAGCTTTGACATATTGACATTTCTTTGAATCAGACAGGTCTGTGTTTAACAGATGGGCTAGGGAAACACTCATTTTAATTCAACATATGCTGTTAGTTTCATTGCTTTACTGTATAAATAAAACTGAAATCACTGAAGAATGAGGCCAAATTCTGTATGTCAAAGAATCGTACCTATTAACAAGAGGTTTCTGATGAGAAATTAGATTGGCATCCATAAATACCCTGCAAATGTCATATGTTTCATCATATACCACTTCAGCAGTAAAGCCAAGACTTTTAAATGTTAAAATATTTGGCAAAAATACGGTTTTATTTCTTCTGATAAAGCCAATATTAATATATCTTTTACTGTTGACTATGTTTCCCCTTTATTTTGCCAAAACAGTAACTCTGTGGAATATATAAAAACTAAGGTAAAACTAGAATGATGAGTCTCTCAACATGACTTGAACAAGGATTACAATGGATATGCCAAAGTGGACTGGAGAAAGACCATGAGACTTCATCCCACAAAGAGCAACAGGCGACTAAGGGATGCTGACACCAGAGAAATCGTTTTCCGCAAGGAAGAGCGTGCACACTGGTTATCTAATATCAAATGGTTACACCTGAAAAAATATATGTAACATTATATAGATTAAGCAGGTTGTGTTTATTATTATACACACATATACACACGATGTACACACACACACACATGACAACAATGAATGGCAAAAGAGACCATGAATTTTAATTAAAGCAAGAAGGGGTATATGGGAATTTTTGAGAGGGTTGTATAATTATACAACAATTACAAAAATAAAAGAAGTATTTTTCAAAAGCTGGAAAGATTAAATAACTAATATTTTATATTAAGAGTTTTGTGAAATCCTAAAATTTCAGTTTACTAAACAGCAAGTATAGAAAAAGACTTCGAAGCATTCATCATTCTCTTACTCAATAGTAAGTCAGACTTTATTTAATTTTATGAAGCTTATTCTGGAACAAAGAGAAGCCTGAAGTATATATGTTCATTCCTGTGTCAGTATTTTCTTTGAAAACTAACACCAATTTTAAATCATGTGATTACTTTTGAAAATACTCAATTTTCTTTGAATTGTATGACCTATGTTTTAAAAATGAAAGAAATACCTTTTAATCAATTACTGTGAGTATTATGTAAGTGATAGGAAACATACCCTAAGATATTCAGTTCAGAAGGCAGGCTAGAAGCTGCCTTCTGTGCCCTAGTGATGAACAGAGTCAAAATAAGAACAAAGTAAAATAATTTTATTTCAGTGACAGGAAGAGCATGAAAAATCCACAAAGGAAGTGGAAGATGCCTGAAAAGGGTATGTATGTAAAGGATGGGATTATGAACCTGTTGGAAACACACTGGACACAGCTCTGGCCTTACAGGAAGCCTGGAGGCGGGACGAAATCAGCGAGCCGTGTCTGGCTAGAGTTGGGCAGTGCTGAGACCCAGGGGTCAAGGATCCTTCTGGCAGGGGTCCTTACCTGAACATCATTTTGAAGAACAATCAGTTGTCAAAAATTTAGCAACTTAAGAAGGCTGAAATAAAGGGATATCCACAGATTTTGGAGACAAATTTGGTTTCCAGTATTCCCAGAGGGAGGAAAGTCTGAGTGAGGCAGCTGTGGAAATGTGCAAGTCACAGGAGGGAAGAGCAGGCATGGGATTGCTTAGACGGAGCCAGTCCTACCCTCCATGACCAGAAGAGATCCTCACCAACTGAGAATAAAGACGCTTTGGTAGCTTTGCCTCTGAGACCAGTAGATGGATAAACCTCTGGTGAGTTTTAATGTGGATATTTCTTATTCCAAACTTTCAGTAGTTTTCTTTATATCCTAACTGCAATTTCCTAGCAGACTGATCAGTTCTCAGCATGTCTTGAATGAATTGAATCAAGTTATCTACCTGCACAGATTTTGGTGTTATTATTCCTTCTCTCCCTTTCAATGCACATGGGAAATATCTCTAGTTAAAACATTAGTTACCACGGGGAAATGATAATTTGAATATGATCTGGGGAGATGGAGAACACTGACCAGGCTCATAGATTTCAGAGCTATGTCTAACCAGAACAGGTCCCTTGCATGCAAAGAAGAAAGCGAAGGTTTCACTAGTGGATATGAAACACTTGCTCGGCAGAGGCTGAGGAAGAGCATAAACCATGGGAAAGACAAAGATCTATAATCCAACCCCATGCATGTAAATTTTATTTGCCAGTGTTTGAGGACACAGAAAGAGGCCGCTCCAACAACATCGTTGTTTCAATTCTCTTTGATACTTGTGGTTCCATTCTTTGCATTTGTCATTGCTGTAAATTAAGCAGTGTTTATTATTTACAGTATTTCAAAATCTTAATTGTCTTCTGCAGTCTGCATGGACATCTAAATCAGGCGTGTGACTGTGAGAATTCTGACCCGAGGATCCTGGTCCTAGAGCTTGGCTGGAGGAAGAAGAGCGGACGACTTACCAGAAGTCGGCATCCCCCTTGTGCCACCTGCCNNNNCTACAGGATGGTTGGCAAAGAAGCTGTGGCAGGTTCGTGGGAGTGGCAATGACACATTTAAGAGTATGGCTTTAAAGGGGTTGGTGTGAATCCAAGGCTAAAGACAAGCTTTCCCCTACTATTCATCCCTCACAGGCTGCAGGGGTTGATAGTTTTAAAGTATACTTGAGATGCTCATCCTGAGCCTGTGTTAGATGTTTAGATTTAGTGGGTCAGTACCAAATGCCAGCACTCACCAGTAAAAGGACAGGGTTACAGAGGCTGGCTCTTGGCAAGTTGAAAGCACAGGGAGGGGGTGTCCTCGTCTTTTGAGTTTTATCACCTTCCTTCTTCCTCTTTCATGAGATTTCCTGAGCTCCGAGGGTAGGACCCCAATGCATACCCCCTTTTTATGCATGATCTCCACATAATGTCTGTCTGGGTCCCTGCATCTGCTCCTATCTGCTGCAGGACACCTCTCTGATGAAGACTGGACAAGGCATCTTTCTAAGAGTATAGCAGAATATCATTAGGAATCATTTTTCTTTTTTCTTTTTTTGGTCAGTCCTGTGTGGTTGTACTCTAGGTGTCTGGGGAATTCAGTCTCAAGTTCCTTCCATTCCAAGTAGTTTCCAGATTGGGTTCCGACTCATGACTCTAGTCTCAGTTTAAATCAGATATTGGTTGGTCACTCCCACAAATTGTATTCCACCATTGCCCCAGAACATTGTGCAGGCAGGACAGATTGTAGATCAAAGGTTTTGTGGCTGGGTTCATGTCCACATTTCTCTTTTGGAAGCCTGTATAGTACCCTTCAGCACTAAACCTAGGTCATAGGGGTAAAGGCTCCTTGCAGGCACCTGCTTAACCTCTCCATTATCAATGAGCTTTGTGGATATTGTCCTGAGAATGGGACCTCTACTGTCAGCCTGTGGAGAGCAATCCTCTGTTCTAGCATCAGCCTGGGTTGTTTAGGGATCTCCACAGGACCCTCTGAACTAATAACTCAACCAAATATAATCCAGTCGTGCCACAGAAAGCCTTGCCTGGCTACAAGAGATGGCTAGTATAGATTTCATATCCACCATTGCAGGAATACCTTTGTAGATTCCAGGAAGTTTCCATTGTACTAGGTTTCCATACTGTTCTCCAAATGCTCCACAAATTCCAAACATCCCGCCCTACACACTCTTCTTCCACTTATCTCCCCCCTCAAATGATCCCTCCTGTTCATTACCACACTCACCACCAGTCCACATGCAAAATATATTCTATTTTCCCTTCCCAGGGAGACATACACACATCCCACCTATGGCCCTCTTTTGGTGTGGGACAATTGTCTATATTCTGTCAATTATGTTTTAAATAAACGCTGATTGGGCAGTAGCAAGGCAGGAAGTAGAGGCGGGATAACCAGACAGGAAGTAGAGGCGGGTCAATGAAAACAGGCAAATTCTGGGAAGGAACAAGCCCATTCCTCCCCAGTACTGGGCCCATCCACTGAAGAAGCAGGGTATGATCTCCTTGCTGAAAAAAGTACTGAGCCATGTGGCTAACACAGATAAGAATAATGGGCTAATAGAAGTTATGAGAGTTCATAAGAAGCCTGAGCGAATGGGCCAATCAGTTTACCATTAATGTAGACCTCTGTGTGATTTCTTTGGGGCTAAATGACTGTGGGAACTGGTGGGAGGTCAGAAACCAGGAAGAACAGAAACCCCAACAACTCTCTCTCTGGGCGTGTACCTTAGCTATCATTTACTTAGCAACTAATATTCATTTATAAGTGAGTACAAACCATATTTGACTTTCTGGATCTGTGTTACCTCACTCAGGGTCATTTTTTTCTAGTTTCATTCATTTGCCTGCAAATTTCATGAAGTCATTAAAAATAATCTGATTAATACTCGGTTATGTAAATGCACCACATATTCTTTATCCATTATTCAATGTGGAACATGGAGGTTATTTCAAATTTCTTGCTATTACAGTTGAAACTGCTGTGAACATAGTTGAGTAAGTGTTCTTTTGGTAGGATGAAAGATCCTTTGGGTGTGTGCCTATGAGTAGTACAGCTGGATCTTGAGGTATATTAATTCCCAGTTTTCTGAGAAATGCCCATATTGATTTCCAAAGTGTCTATACAAGTGTATACTGCCACCATCAAAGGAATGCTCCCCTTGCTCCACAGACACACCAAAATGAGCTGTCACTGTGTTTTTGATCTTAACCATTCTGACAGGTGTAATACGGAATCTCAAGGAGATTTGATTTGCATTTCCCTCATGGCTAAGAATGTTGAACATTTCTTTAAGTATTTCTCAGCCATTTGAGATTCCTCTATTGAAAATTCTGTTTAGATTTATACCACATTTTAATTGGATTATTTGTTTTTTGAAAACTCCTTTCTTGAGTTCTTTATATATTTTGGGTATTAATATTTTACGAGAAGTGGAATTGGCAAAAATCTTTTCAAATTCTGCAAGCTGTTTCTTTCTCCACTTCAGAGTGTCTTTGCCTTACAGAAGTGTTTTTGTTTTGTGAGGTCCTATTTATTAATTGTTGATCTCAGTGCCTATACTACCAGTGTTCTTTTCAGAGTGTTGTCTCTGATTCCAAGGCATTCAAGACTATTCTCCACTTTCTCTTCTTTTAGGTTTAATGTGTCTCTTTTTTGTTGTTGCTGATTATTGGATTATTATTTTGTTTGTTTGTTTTTGATCTGTTTATTCTCATATATTATATCCTGGCCACAGTTTCCCTTCTCTACCCTCCCCCAAGCATCTCCACAAGATCCTCTGCCTCTTTGCCCTCAGAAAAAACAGTCCTCCAAGAGATATCAACCAAGCAGAGCCTAATATGCTACAGTAAGACCAGGCACACACCTCTCATCAAGGCTCAATGAGGCCACTCAGTAGGAGATAAAGGGTACCGCACATAGGCAAAGGGGTGAAAAGCAGCCCCTCTTTCCTACTATTGGGATGAGAGCCCAAATGAGTCCCAGTCAGTTGATTATGTGGGCTGTGTGTTCATGGTGGCTCTGAGCTCTCTGGTCCCTCCTCCCTCCAATCCTTTCTCACAGTTGTCCACAAGACTCCACAAACTCCACCTAATGTTTGGCTGTGAAACTCTGCTTCTGCTCCCATCAGTTGCTAGATGAACTTTCTTTGGTCTCTCTGCTGACAATTTGGTGAGGCTCCAGATGCAGAACTCTGGGCAGGCAGGACACAATGTAAGTTATAGATTCTGTTGCTGGATGTTGAATATTTCTTTAAGCATTTCTCAGCCATTTTGGTTTCCTTTGTTAAGAATTCTCTATTTTGATCTGTACCCCATTTTTAATTGGATTATTATGTTTGTTTATTTCTAGTTCTTGAGTTCTTTATATATTTAGGATATCAGCTCTCTGACTAATGTGGAATTGGTGAAGATCTTTTCCTACTCTATAGGCTACTGTTTTATCCTATTGATGATGTCCTTTGATGTACAGAAGTTTTTCAGTTTTATAAGGTTCCATTTATTATTTTAGTGTTTATGTTATTAATGTTGTGTTCAGGAAGTTGTGTTAACTACAGGAAGTTGTTGCCTGTGCCATTGTTTTCAAAGCTTTTCCCCTCTTTATTTTCTATTAGGTTCAATGTATCTGGTTTTATGTTGAGGTCTTTGATCCACTTGGATTTGAGTTAGATAATTGCATTTTTCTTTATATGGACATTCATTTAGACCAGCACCATTTTTTGAAGATGGCTTCTTTATCAAAAATCAAGTGTTTATAGGTGTGTGGTTTTATGTCTGGGTTTTGGTTTGGCTCCTTTAATAAATGAATCTGTTTTTATGCCAATACCATAAGGTTTTATTGTTTACTATAGCTCTGAAATAGGGCTTGAAATCAGGGATGGTGATATATCCAGAAGTTCTTTTATTGTTTAGGGTTTTTTTTTTTTAGCTGTCCTGGGATTTTTTTTAATATGAAGTTAGGAATTATCTCGTCAATGTTTGTAAAGAATTGTGCTAAAATTTTGATGGGGATTATGTTTAATCTGTTATTGCTTTTTTGGTTGGATGGCCATTTTTACTATGGTAATCCAATTGATCCACGAGCATGAGAGATTTTTCCATCTTCTGATATCTTCTTCAATTTATTTGCTAGATACTAGAAGTTTTGATCATGCAAGTCTTTCTCTTTCTTGGTTAGAATTACAGCAAGATACTTTTTAATGTTTGAGGCTAGTGTTAAAGGTTGTTTTCTTGACATCCTTTTCAGTACTTTTATAATTCCTATATAGTAAGGCTACTGTCTTTCTTTCTTTGTTGTTTGTGTTGTTCTCTTTGCTTTTATTTTACTGATTTCAACTATGATTTTGATTATTTCTTGACATCTACTCCTCCTGTGTGTGTTTACTCCTTTTTGTTCTTTTAGTTGTATTTTTGCTAGTATGAGATAACTCTAACTCTCTTATGTAGGCACTTAGTTCAATGAACTCTTCTCTTAGCACTGCTTTCATTGTATCCCATAAGTTAAGGTATTTTGTTTATTCATTTTTATTGTATTCTAGAGAGTCTATAATTTTGTTCTGTCTGTCTTGACCCATTTTTCATTCTGTAGAGAATTGTTCAGTTTCCATGACTTTGTAAGCTTTCTGTTGTTTGTGTTGTTGTTGATATCTAGCTTTAATCCATTGTAACTGTTAAGGACTTTACTAACTTATTTTCTACTTATTTTTTAGATATTCTTTTTTCATTTTGTCTTCCTTCCGTTATGATAGAAACAATCTCTACCTTAAGTATTGGAAATAGTAATGACTTTACCATTCAATGTAAGCTGGGTTTTTGTTCCCATCACTCAGTCCTTCCCACCAGCCAGCTCCCAAATAACCACACAGAGATGTAATATTAATATAAATACTAAGACAGTAGCTTAGGTTTGTTACTAACTAGTTCTTACAACTTAAATTGACCCATATTTATTATGTATGCTCTACCACATGGTGTTACCTTACTTCAGCATGGCATATTCACCTTTCTTCTCTCGACGTCTCCTTGTAACTCCCTGTAACTCCACCCTTCTTCTTCTGTGCATCCTTAATTTGACTCTCCTGCCTCATCACCTTGTGCCTTTTGATCAGTCAGCCTTTTACTAAACCAATCAGAAGGTGCCTTGTCAAAGACATCTTCATAGTGTGCATAAAAATTATTTCATCACAATTCACAATTCTCTCTCTCTCTCTGTAGATCATATTCATCTACAGTGGGGATTATTTTTCTATATTTCTTTCTATATATTCTAGAACTGCCTTGCATCATGAGAACCATAATATGCAGAAGAAACTTGGACAAGATTCTTTGACTTATATTTTTCTGCAAAAACAGAAGTTTCAAAATTCAGGGAAAGACTATAAATAGGCAAAAGTTATAATGATTGTATAACTTTGTTCTCTTAAAGCTATATTAACAGAATTTAAAACACATAATTTAAATAGTTAATTCTTAAAGACATTTATGTAGTATTAGTATGATGAAAGAAATCCATTCATAGCTTTATCTTTAATAAATGTTCTTAAAATTAGCAAGTATTGTTACATAAAACTGACTAAAAGACATTAAATTGGAAATCCTGTTTATTTATATTATTCTTTAAAATATGTATTTTTGGAATTGATGTTCATATATGAGCTTCTAAAAACTTATCAGATAAGAAAAAATTATTTTGTTTAGGTTTTTTGAGTTTAAAATTATAGAATGTATTAAATCTGAAATATAATTTTTTACAAGTTACTACCAACCTTCAAAGCATTCCTCCATGTGTGTAATTTCATTGTGGAGGAAATCATTATTGACACCGAAGTTTTGTTAGTTTAATCCACCATCTGTCATTAGGTTTTCCTCGACTCTTAGGTTAGTATACTCTAATATTCCTTTGAGAGCTGGCACAGGATTTTGAAGTGCATGTACAACATTAGAAGTGCATTTCTTCTTCTTCAAGGATTAGAGGTAAGTATGCTGGAAATATATATGGGAACCTGTCTTAAAATTTAAAAATGTACTTTGTTCATTTGTTCATTAAGTAATACTGTCCAGAATATGAGGATTTAAGCAACAAGCAATTACATTTTGATAGAAATTCAAACTGTGTATTATGTAGGCTAGTGTAAATAAGGAAATTAACCAAGTAACATTGAAATAGCTGGCATATGAGCTCTATTTAATGAACCATTGATTTAAAAACAAAAGTCACTGAGTAGACTAAAAGAGAGCCGTTCCCATAATTCATTTGAGAGTGTTTCCTTTGCTGAAATAAATGCACAGATTAGTAAGGCACTGTTTAAAATTAAAATAAGCAAAACAGTCACAGTTCTGTGGCAAACATTTGAGTAACCTCTGTGATGGGTCAAGTCCCAGTTCAGTACTCCGGTATCAGCCTACGCCATGCTACACTTGGACTGTGCATAGTTTTTTCAGGCTCTCTTCTAGGAGTTAGTGTCCATTACAGCAGCTACATATAGTACCAACCCATTTCCTATGTGCTTCATGGTTACTTTTTATTCAGTAGTCTCCTTAGTGGGGTTCATTCTCCAAGTTTTGTAACTTTTCCCTCATGAAACATATTTATCTTTGTATGAATTACCTTGGTTGTGTTGCAGAAGGGCCAAATTGTTTCCTGCTGATCTCATGACCACTTGGGTCAGCCTGATCTTGGCAGCCTTAGCATTTTAGTTAGATTGTGGGTAGCTTTATTCTCAGCACAAGCAAAGAAAGCTGGTTGTTTACCTTTATGTTGGTGCTGTGCTCAAATTTACCTACAACTTAAATTTTAGGCCATTCCTCACCAAATTTTACAACTGGAAAGGACTCTAAATATTAATTTTGAATAAGATTTAATTATTTTATATTTTTATTTTTTACTTTATTTTATATTTTATTATAAAGTAATATTTCTCAGAATCTTAATTATGTAGTAGTATTTGATGTAGTCCATTACAAATACGATAATCTCCACTGGGCAATTTTAACTAGGCTTTTTGTTAGATATCATTTTTGTTAAATAAAGAATATGATTTATAAAATAAAAAAACATGCTATGACTGAGAAACACAATAGCTATAGCACTCTCAAAATTCAAATTATAATAATGGCATGTTAAAATTATAATAATGATATTGAAGCAATGATCATTGAACAAAGAGCCAATATGAAAAGGCCTTTTTTGTACATACTTTAATATTTTATATTTAATTGGAAAATAATAACCATACATATATTTTGGACTACAGTCTGAAGTCTTAATACACATACACATTGTCAACTCTGTGCAGAGATTCTGCTTCATATAACTTGATGAAAAAGCTTACCTTTATTCACAATAGCATAGATATCTGATCACAGCAAGACCAAAGGGCAGACTGTGTGAAAACTTTCCCTTAGAACCCCCACTCTCCTATAGTTTTCCCCTGGAGGCTCCTATGAACCTTTGCTGAGATTGTGTCTGGCCACCGCAGCATATCCTAAACAATTCCTAGGATTGTACAGAAGTGATACCCAAGTATTCCCCCTACGAAAATCTCTGAGTCAATAATGGGCTTAGTAGCTAACACCCTAGCTCTCACAACCCTCGACAGCAAGTCTGCGCATGCTCCAAAGGCTTCCTAGAATTCCCCAAGTAGTGAGAAGCCATGCATGACACGACCCCACTGCTCCTTCTCTTTCTATTTCAATGCTCCTTTGACATGGCTGACATAGCTGTTCTCTTGAAGATGCTAGCCTCTAATTAATATTCTAGAGGAAAACTGTGAGTTGAATCTTACCCCTCTTCTGTAAGTGATAAGACCCAGAGTTGGAGAAATGATTCCACCTCCATATTCACAGGGCGTATAACTATGTTTAACTTGAGATTTCCATCTCTCCATGTGTTATGCTTCCAGTGAAAAATCTTCAGCTTATCTTTCTGTATCTCTAAACTTAGGTGGACAGAGCTTCTCGCTAACAGATATAAATAAAGCAGGCCAAACCAGTGATGACATCTTCGTGCGGGACATACAGATTTTCCAGGTGGATTTTGGTTTGGCTCTAAATAAAATATTTAGATTATTGATAATACTAGGTCAGGCATTTAAACAAAACAAAATTCTAAGATTAACATGCCACAAATCAGATTTATTCCTCATAAACAAATTCCCTTCCTTACTTTCACTAAGTATGAAATACTCAAATGTGAAATGCTGACCTTCAAGCAAACGCTCTGCTGTCACTGAGAAGGACATAACAAATCTGAAAGGCTTATGTTTGCCCCTGTCGTTGTCTTCTCTCACTCCAACTTTAATCTTTTTTTACTTTGATTTTTTATTAGAAAATTTCCACCTCCTCCCATTCCCCTCCCCCTCCCCCGCTCCCTCTCCCCATCCCTCTCCAGTCCAAAGAGCAGTCAGGGTTCCCCGCCCTGTGGGAAGTCCAATGAATTTTGCATGCAAACGGATGGAAACAGAAAACACTATCCTGAGTGAGGTTACCCAGACCCAAAAGGATGAATATGGTATGTACTCACTTATTAGTGGATTCTAGCCATAAATAAAGGTCATTGAGCCCATAATTCATGATCCTAGAGAAGCTAAATAAGAAGGTGAACCCTAAGAAAAACATATAGTTATCCTCCTGGATATCGGAAGTAGACAACTTTAATCTCTTACAGGCTGGATATATGGCCTGAAGTTTTGATTAGACAGTTGTAAGCTACCACCAAGATGTAAGTCGCAATAATGTACCCTTGGAGACACCTTACCCTGCTTATCATTGTGGCACATACGTTTCACAGGTGGGTCAGACTGCTGATTGCTTTACTATCTTGGAGGCTGATACAGCACTGTTAAATACTGTAAGTACTCCTTGTGGAAGAAACTTCCACACCAGTTCCAGCTCAATTCTTCGAAGTTTTGTGTCTGAAATATGTGCTGTATTCAGCAGCAGAATCTTAACTTCCAATTTTGAGAGACATTCAAGGGAATGGCAATAACCTTTTGATTGTCCTTGTATGTAGCACAACCCTCATGATCACTCTTATCAGCAGACACAATGCCTTTGGTGTCCTTACTGCCTTTCTAGGTTTTAGTTTTCTATGCAATTCTTACTTTCCTGAGACTCTTTTCTTGTATTCCTTTTGAGCCTTGTGTGACATGCGAGCTCCTTGAAGAATGCCATCTTATCTGTGGGATCTGCTCCTAAAGCCTCTTCAACCCTGAATTCCCTTTCCCACAAACCACCAACATCCACAGTAAGGCTGGACTTGAAAATTTTACATGGAGATTTTTTTCTGTCTCTGAAATTGTGCAATTCTATAAAGAGGAAATGAATCTAAAATTTCTTGTGAAATGATATCTCTTTAGGTTAAACAGGGGTCAGAGAATGCCTGACAATAGTGACAATAAACCAAAGAAAATTGAGCTTCTTAGTGGTGTGTTACTAGGATTACACAGAAAAGAGCAATCCATTAGTTCACAGTTGGCCACAATCGAGACCAAAATTGACAACTTCCTTTTTACTGTTGTTTTGGGGAAAACATCAAGGTCTTATTTTACCAGAACATTCCTTACTATCTTCAGTCTCTGAATATGTTTGAGCCCTCATTTTTAAAGAACTGAGGCCTTACTGACAATTCATAAGCTCTTGCTGCAAATATTTTCCATCACGCTGGTCCCTCTGGACTGGGTTTTCTCCATCTGCCTGTCTGTGAAGCTGCAAAATAATTATGTACTCTTTGGCCTATTAGCTTAGACTTCTTATTAACTAATTCTTATATCTTAAATTAACCCATTTCTATTATTTTATACTTTACCACAGACTCAAGGCTTGTTATCTCCTGCTTCTTGGAGGGCTACATGGCATCTGACATCTTCTTTCCTCCTCTATTTCTTCTTGGATTTTATACCTTGCTATATTCTGCCCTGCCATAGGCCAAAGCAGCTTCTTTATCAATCAGTGGTAATAAAACATCTTCACAGCATTCAGAGGGGAATCCCAGATCAATAAGCAAATATACATTATATTGCTGTGGAAATTGCTGTCACCGCCATCCCCAGCACAAAACAGAACTCAACAAATAAAACAAGGATCTCAGATCCTGATGCCATATAGCATAGAAATAGAAGGATGTTAGCAGTAGGTACAATGGTCATTGCACAAAGGCACAAGAAATTTCCCAAACAAGCATCAGTGGTACAAACAACAGTTTCATGATGTTAAATTTCATTAACATCAGCATTTTTCCTAAGAAAGCACACCTATCTTTGAAAGTGCACTGACTTATGTAAGATCAGTCTTTCATGTGTTATTTTACTTTTCAGTCACAATGTTTGCTTTGGCTCTTAATGAAATATGCTAAGTGTGTTCATTCAACATACTTCCTCTCAAAGCTATATACACATATGTATAACTTACATACCTTAAAACACACATAGAAAATTTTAATTTTATGAATTTTAAGGACATAAAATCAGACTTGCTTATGCCACTGTATTTCTGACATCTGACTCAGGGCTTAATAAATGTTGCTCATGAAATCTTTACTGAATGACTGTAAATGAACAAAAGAGTTAAAAATCTGGTAAATCACATAGTATATTTGAGGAAGTTGTTTATAGTGTTGCAGCCTTTGGTATAATCTAATATTATTTTAATTATTAATTCTAAGTCGGAAAAAAACTGCAACCATTATGGGAGGAACAGAGGAAGAACTAAGCTTTAATAAACTTTAGATCTGTTGTTAAATTTCTTTGACTTAAATGTAAACAATTGCAAAGGGCTGTGATTGTTTGGCTAGGTCTAAAACCAAAAGATATTTTAACTATTGCTTATCAAATGCTATGAGTTTTATGAAAACAAAGGTCATGCAAGAAAAGAAGCATTTTTTTCATCATTTTAAACATGATTGCATGAGTAATAAGCCACTTGATCAGAATCCAGAGCCACTGAGGTGTTGGCTTTAGCTTTATAGGCTGCATCAAGCTCAAACTTTCGTGTTCTTCATTATGAGTGTATATATATTGAAAACCAGTAAAATGTGGAAAAGAAACTTATGCTCAATGTTTATTTACTTTGGGCTAAAAATGAATACCACAGCTGAATTCTTTCTACACCATTTTCTTTCTCAATTGGCCTCTGCATTTGAGAATAAGGACATGGGATTGTTAAGGACCTGTGTTGTTATAGAGATGTAAGTTTAACTTCTCTCTATCATCAGAGTTTAGAGGGCCTTTCCTATAATTCCTTCTTTGTGTCTTTCCCCTACACATACTTCCATTTTAGAAACCTATGATAAGATCATGTTTTAGCTCTGCAGAGGGCACATACTTAGCTCTCACTCCACCCATGATGAGATGCAGCCTCCCATGTCATCTGCTACTATAGCAATGGAATCATAATTCACATCACAGCCTAAATTAGCATTCCACACTAGCAAGCACACTACATCAGCTTTATGGAGAGTTCTGAATTGACTACTAGGCTTCATGTCCTGAGCTGTCAATTACATTATAGAAGTTTTTCTTTTCTTTTCTTTTCTTTTCTTTTCT
>LOEQ01008757.1:48204-62097 GCA_001685075.1 Bramus lutescens
TCTTTATTAACCAATGAAAGTAACACATAGACAGATGACCCTCCCACATCACATCATCACTGATGTAGCCACAGCATTGACTGCCCATGTTAAGTGGGCATGAAAGCCTTCCATACCACCTCCAATCCATTTGCTCTTGTATCATAAATGGCCACTTTTCACTGAGAAGCCTTGTGATCTCCTAAACTTTTCAACTATTTGATAATCATGTCCTCATCACAAAGCACTTAAGGATTACAAAATTGAGGATAAATATATTTCTAAAAAGGGAAAGAAAGAAAGCAAAAATATGAACAACCAGGAAAGAGGGAACAAGAGATCTCTAGAGAGATAGGAAAACACATCAAGGAAATAACCAGATGAGCTATTATTAGACTACCGTCATCACTGGGCTTAGCAGATGGTTGCCAGGCTTGGGGGAATCTGAAAGTTAATGAGTCCTCTTCTCACCACCAATTACCTTCCAGGATGTTATATGTGAGGAGGGGGCTAGGACACAGTTCGTTAATGAGGAATGGGTGGGTTGAGACAGAAGAAATCAGTAATTGTTGAGTTTTCAAATAACTATCTCAATGTGAAGGAAAACAAACATTACTCAGTAGTTAATTTATAGTATGAAAACTTCAGAACTTCTAGTATATAATAAAAATTTAAATTATAGGTTTATTTAAATTTTGGTAGATTATTTGAATTAGGGCATTGTTCAGATCTTATTTGAGAGAGAGAGAAGAAGAGATGGAGGGGGTGGGAAGATAAGGTTCAAAAACCTAGAGTGTGACCTTTTGTTCAAGGAACCAACATGTCAAACTTTTTATAGACGCAAAACTATTGTAGATTAACATTGTAGATTTCTGTATATACACACAGTATGAGACGATCAAAGAGAAAGAATGCTTGTAAGGGAGACCAACAAAAATAAAAGAATGCAGTAAAACAGTGATACATGGAGAATTTACTTCAAAGTTCAGCCAAGGTGCATGTCAATCTGAGAGCCCAAAGGAACTAAAGTCCTTCTAAAATATTTTCAAGATACTTCAGAAGGAAAGCAAGGACTCCAGTTAGACAAACAAATCTTGAATTCACGATACTAGTGGTGTTATGGCAACACACACATCACATTAAAGTATGTAGGAGGGCAAACAACCTTTTGTCCTCTCAGCAAGCCCAGGCAGCCGACAGAAATGTTGTAAAATCATGTTGGTTGAGAATTGAATCACCTTCTGATTGATTTGATGCCTGATTATGACCTGAAGCTATTTGTCAGTAGAGAGTAAGGCAGTAATGAGTAATGCATCCAAACCTCGGCTGGAGCTTGGAAAACGTTGGATGCATAGGATAGTAAACTGGGTGGGGGTTGAATGTTTTAAATGAGAAAACCATGGATTCTGATTTTACCTTCTCTAAATTAGAACAGGGTCAGAGAAACCTTTATGCTATACACATTTCCTAATCCGTAAGATAATGTGGCTCATTAATCAAATTATGGATCTTTAATTAAAAGGGTTGCTCACCTGGCTTTCTTCTGCTTTGCATGGGAGCAGAGTTTCTGAAGAGATCTCATCATCACTCTTTTGCTCAGTTTAAAGATAAGACATGTGTTTCTATCTCTGTTCCTTTCTTTTTACTCAAGATCTCTCATACATCCCCAGCTGCTTTCCAAAACATTTCCTTGAATTTCCTCCTCCAAAGTGTCTCCTGGACCCTGGTATGTCGGGCTTCTAGCTTCAAATGACCACATGATTGACAAAAGCTTTCGTATTGTCAACTCAGCTTCCTTTCACAGTCTGAGTCACAAAGGGGCTAGTTCCTCCATTGGACAATTATAACAGAAGTAAAATGTGTCTTTTACATATATATGCTCCACAACTGGTACTCTCATTGGTACATCTTGAAGGAATTTTGGTAAATGCTCGTGAAATTGACTTCTTTCTCTCTGGCAGATGCTATTTGTCTGCCTTCCTTTAAGACTGTAAGCTATTTTGGAATTTCTAAGTAGGTGACTCAGCCACAGTTCACACGCTGTCTCCTGAAATCCCCATTTTTGAGGCTGTTATAAATCTCTCTGTCACAGGCCTCCTCTTTCTCTGGGGTTCTGCATCTCATGTTCCCCCAAACCATACCACGTATCCTGTGCCGTCATATAGTATCTGCCAGGTGACTGTCAGCAGCGATGCATTGTTTTACAGAAAGAGCAGATGACAAACAATTGCTGCCTGTACTGAGGTTGAATGCTCTCGTTTTCCTCAGTATCTTTTAAACAGATACAGCCTTAACCAAAGCCTAATCCCACGCCAGCTCCCAGATGGCTCTGTTTTAAATCAGGAATTATTTCACCTGCTTGCACAGAGCCCTCAGAGAGCAACCATTTGTTAAGTTCCATTGAACTATCCTTACTGCGGCTTAGAAAGGTAGATTTTCCTTCTCTATAGTTACAGATGGAGTCTTAGAGTGCAGGCTTAGGGAGATTATTTAGCTCACCACGAAAGACTAGTAGCTGATATATTTATATCTATTGGCTTAGAAATAATCCAGCACAACACATGGGCACTGGCGCTCTGCTTATAGCAGACGACTTGCCTCGTGACTCATTAGAACCGACCAGCAAGTATTATCCATCCATCTTAGACTGTCGCTGCCTACCTCGTGTGTCCAAGCCAGAAAACTGGACTACTTCTAAACGAGTTCTGTAATTTCAGTTCACTACTCCACTTTCTCTAGTCCAGTTCTAAGGCTAACGTACATTTCCTAAATAGGCAGCCCATTGACCGAGCCTGAACTTCTTAGCCCAGGCTTCCCCACTGAGACCATGTTTTCCGTGATAGGTAATGACTGGCCAGCACACAAATGCCTGAACATTAGCTGCGGCGTGGTTTTCTTCGCAGTGCACCGTACCACAGTGCATTCACACAGCCCATCACTGGCACTACAGAATGCCTGCCTGACTGGGGTGGCCAGCTGGTCTCGAGCATAGGTCACAAACCTCGTTCAAACTCCAATGTTCACAGGAAGCTGCATCCGCTTCACCCTGAGTTTAAACTAGGGTTAATGGTTTAATACAGCACTCATTCAAGATATTTCTTCCCAGTGCATCCCAAAAGCAGTGATATTCTGTTGGAGATATTACTAGCAACACCAGTAACCTGTTGGTTGGGGAAATCATTTGGTATCTGAGTCAATTACTAGTTTTAGCTACTTTTTTCCACACACACTGTTTCTAATTTTCATGCTGTTGTATGTGACTTTTAAGCTTATATTTTCTCTCATTTTTCTGAGACATTTGGTATCTCTTTTGCTGTCACTTGGAACCTGGAAATAGAAGAGATGAATTGTACGGAATTTTTATGTATCTTAAAATTTCTCACAATCATGTAACTATGTTAACTTTCAGGTGAAAACATGTATAAATGAATTATTATACTTTACATGTATTTATTTAGGATTTTTGTAAAGAATACTAGATTTCTTTATTTTATGGGTTAAATTTAAAAAGTAAATACTGGTTTTCATAAAGAAAATATGAAACATATAGCTTATTAAGCTCTTATCTTTTCTGTAGAAATAAATTGTGGGTTAATTTTTCAGTCCTCTCTAAAAAGATATGCGGGTGCTAAATAGTACATATAATTTTTATACTAAGTAAGTAAATAAAAGCTATTCTTTCCCTCAGAAGATGCAAAGTGTATTCACTCTGGTCCCTTACTGGAGTAGAGCAGGTTGGCTTTACCTGGTTTTCCATGTTGTTTTCAGAGACCAGGAATGTGCTTATTTTTAGAAGTTTATAGGTAAGTACCTATTTATGCCAAAATGTACAATGAACAAAATGAAGTGAAAACATTGTCTAAGATGGTTAAATCTATAATTAAAAGGTCTTGGTATTGAATAAATTATGATCAATATCATAAGGGAATAGTTGTATAATTTTTGCATTTAAATAATGGGAAATCAGCTTTTTATTATATTTTTCTATTTTGGGTTAATTTGAACTACTCACACCGTCAGAAAATGTAACATCTTAGGGTAATAATGGTAGCCACTGAATATCAAGGGAGGTTTACAGTGGTGAAAAATAACATTTTACTCTAATTAGCTTTTACATTCATAAAAACTAAAAGCATTGTTTATTTCTGAGAGAAGAGTGCCTATATATCCACGAAAGTGAGATACTATGGGGTCACAACTTCAAAAAACTACTGAATTATATTGTATAAATTCTCAAATTAACTGATGCTCAACTCCCTGTCAGAGAAGATTTGGTTCTGTTTGTCATCAGTCCTCAGTCATGGAACACAGTAGGGACAACCTACATCGAACATTACATGTGTCAGCTATCAGTCCTCATCATGGAACACAGTAGGGACAACCTATATCAAACATTACACACATCAGGGATCAGTCCCCAGTCATGGAGCACAGTAGGGATAATCTATATCAAGCATGACATGCCCCAGTGGGAAGAGATTACTTAAAGACTGTCTCTTGAGACAAGTGGTAAGAAACTCAGGTCAGAGGTGCCTTTCTTCTCAAAGATGCTGTCACTGTATTTCCAGGAGGCATCAATAATATCTTCTCAGCTGGGAAAAAGTCTCGATAACTTTGGCAATCCACTCTGTCATACAGTTATTAGTAATTAGCTGCTTAATAACTTAATAACTTTTATTTATTTAGTTTATTTATTGCACACTTTTTATTTATATTATGGTAATCTTTAAGTTTGCCTCTAGAGTTTTTGTTTGTTAGTTTTCTGTTTCCTCTAGAAGAGTTCAAAGTTCTGATCCCAATCTCCATATGTATATTATATATATGCATATATATAATGTGTGTGTGTGAGAGAGAGGCAGGGTATATATACTCATGTGAATGTGTGTGTAGAGGTCAGAGATACCAGGTGTATTTATCAATTGCTTTCCTCCTTTTCATCCTTTATTCTTTCAATTATTTGCCTCTATCTATATATAAACACATATACATTCATTATAGCCTTATGCTCATCCCACCCCTTCCCACGGTAACTTCATGCTGTCTATTTTTTGGTTTTCCAACCCTTAGTGAATACTGTTCAAATGCACATGCGTCGGTCCCTGAGGCATGGCCACCCATGGCCACTCCCACCATGGATTTGGATTTTTTTGAAAATGGTTTTTTGTTTGTTTGCTTGTTTCCAAATCTGGCACTTACTGACTTGTCTGTGGTAGCTGGCCATCTGACTGTGAACGCTTGTGTCACTGCTCTGGCAGTAGGACTTCAGGTGTGTGTCCACTCATGCTTGCACAGCAAGCAGTTATTAGCCAGCAAAGACCTCAGCATTTTATTGAGTTAAGCTACTAGTAGATACCTTGACTGATTTACTCACTAATGAAGGATACATATTCTCAAGTTTTGCTCTGTTCATATTTTCCATGTTATTGGTAAGTTGATGACCAATAACAGAACAAAACTTGGCTGAGTCGTCTCCATTTTATAATGACTTGTGGGATATTCAATCTTTCAGAAGACTGGAACACAATTAACAAACTTAGAACAAAGCCACCAGTCGAGCATATTTTACTGATCAATAATTTCAAATACTCTTTAAAAAATCATATTAAACAAAACACTTGCTAAAAGCCCATCAAATTCTTTTCTTAAAACTAGGAGAACAAATGCAGTTATTACTATTCTTCCTACTTCTGCCAAGCCCATCTCGCACTCCAGCCTGTCCTCTTTCCTCTCACACTTCATGCAGAAGGCGGTGTAACTTCTTCATTGCTCTGTCATCCAACATCGCCCGATGGACTTCTAGAAAGCCAGTTCCGTAGGACTTGTGGTTATCTTCTCTCAAGTGCGAGACAACGTGATTTCAGGTGTTTTCCTCACAGAACTGCGGATTTGCTAACAGATAATTTCCTCAGCATTATCTATTACCTTGGACTAGAAATAAAGCGTGCTACCTAATTTTGAATTAACCTCCTTTCATGAAAACTGATACAAAAGAAGTCAGTTTAAACTGCTTTGTTATATGTTCTTTTAAAGTCTTTATTTTTAATTCTTTGAAAATTCCATACATGTATACTATGACATGTAAATATATTTACCCTATTCCCCATTTCCTGTCCCTGGTTTCTCTATGTTCCCCAAACTCCTTCCTAATATTTTCTCCTGTTCTTCTCCTCCTTCTTCTCTTCTCCTCCTCTCTCTCCTTCTCCCCATATCACCCTTCTTTGTGGTAAATTCCTAATTCCAGTACTGTTACCCATATATGCATGGATGTGGAGTCATCCATTAGCGCACTGTTACTGATGGTCAAAGCTCTCTCACAATTATCAATGGAAAATAGTAAGAGGTTTGGCTTAAAGATCATCTTCCCTAACTATTTAATGATGTTGACGGGCTTAATCACAAAATCAAGGTCTTGTGCAGATGACTATATTTGGAGTGGTTCACAAGTGGAGCAGGCATGGCATTTTCACAAGCTAGTATTTCACAACACTTCTCCCTGTCTTCTAGTTCTTACATTCTCCTTCCTGTTCCTTAATGCTCCCTAAGCCTCAGTCGGGGAGGTGAAGATTGATAAAGACAGTCATTTCACGGTGAGTCCCTGCTATATTCTGATCAACTGTTTGACCACTTATACATCTTTGTATTAACTGTTGCCTACTGAAAAAGAAGCTTCTCTAACTAATGATGAGAGCAGCCCAGGTCTATGCATCTCAACATACATAGTTATAAGGCAAAGTACTCCCCAAAACATATGACATCCCCAGCTATGAGTTTTAGACGAGGATTATAGCCCATCGTATAAAATTCCCTCTTATGGAACATATCTGACATCCAGGTAGAAATCAGGTAGTTAGCCCATAGCAATCACTGTTGTGCCAGATTGCACATCTTGCCTTGCAGTTTCATATTAATAGCATTCAGAACTCAGTACTGAGTAAAGCCAGAGATATCTCTTTTCCATTGATGTCTTTTCTCACCCTGTATATTACTCTCTTGTACTAGGAAAACTAGACAGTAGGTAGGAAGTTTCCTACTAGAGCTGAAATGGGTAACTGCAAGGAAAGCATGTGTTGTCTTCAACAACAAGACTTTTCTTATAGTTATAGTTGATAATCAAAGGTGCACTGCTTTGTAGACATCTGGGGCTTTCTTGACCTATAACACATAAGAAAATACCCCATGTCTTTTATTACAATTTTGGTATAGTAGACAATGTCTTCTTGAGCACCATTTTCTTCCTATGTAGGGTATCTTCATTTTAACATATCTTTTAGTTTTTATATATTCATATTTAAGATTGACCTAGACACTCATCCCCTCCTTCAAGCACTCCAACTTCACTTACTCGTTTATTTCATTCAGATTGTATGAATTGTAGTACACTTTTGATTATTTTTTCAAATGAGCTATGATATCGTAGCCTTCCATATGACCTTTTCATAACCTTTCATTTGACTTAGCCATCCCTTCTACCCGCTAATAGGTCCCTTAATGCTATGATCCTCTCTACTTAATTCTTTTAACCACATCAAGTTTGAGAAATATTGTGATAGAGTTATATTTACAAGGAGAATATTTCAACAAAATATTTTAATATTGTTATTTCAAACAGTTTCAAATTAAAAATGAAGTTTTCAAACTTTTTAATGAAATAACACAAAATATATTTTTTGTTCTATCATTTTTAGAGTAACTAAATGCTTACCAGGAAAAAAAATGAGAAAGAAAACAATGACAAAAAATGCCCAGCCCTAGGATATTTACCACTTTGCAGATCATATTTAAAAGGATTTAAAAGGAAATAAGAAATGACTATAAACTTCAAAATGCAAAATGATATGGTAAGTAGAGCCAATCTCAACCACTATCAAACCTGAGGATTCTGTTCAGAAAGGGCTTCATGACAATTATATTGCATCCACCAAAGCATCATGAACACAGCTTCCATGATTGTAACTGCATTTTCTAAGTCCCCTAATTATATTAATCGGTTATTTGTCACTGTGAAAATGTGCTCCTGAAAATCATTTTAAAGGAAGGAGGGCTTGTTTTGGCTGACTGCTTCACAGGCATCTGACCATGGTCAGTTGTCTCCACTACTTTCGTTGTAGTGCAGCAGAGCAGCTTGGTGGTGACTGCATGGTAGAACAGGACTACTTACCGAGACATGGCTAAAATGAAGCGGTAAAGAGGGAAGAAGGGAGAGAAGGCAAAACCTGCCTAGTAGGCCAGCAACGGCTTACTTTCTCCAAGTAGGCCTTGCCTAACAATGTGCTAAACCTATCACCACTGACCACACCCTACTGAACCCTGAACCTGAAAGTGAATCACACAGTTGTGAGTCAAGGTCCTCCTGATCCAGTTCTTACATGGTACCAATATTAAACACATTACCACACTGTGGGTCTCTAACCTGTTGAGGACATTTAAAACACATCCTCCACATAAACTGTGTTTGTGTTAAATGCTGCTGTGCTCACAGAATAACAACAGAAAAATGCTGATTCAGGTACCTCTGTTGCACATAGTTTGGGGGTACATGATAGCCTCAGGAGAATTCATAGTAGCTCACACAAATACATGGGATGGATGATGGGACAAGCATAGCATAGGAGGTCTCAGAATTTTGTTGATTTTACAGTTGGTTTTTCATTATTCTCATTTTATAGCTTATCTCCAAGTATCAGTCAGTATTATCCACATGATTGTACAGACTGTGCCATAATCCAATCAGCTTGCCCTGTTACTCAAACCCTCCTGAGCATTCGGGACTCCATCTGATCATAACATGTGTCCAGGAGAGTTGCTTTATAAAGTGACACACGACCCCACAGCTAGTGACCTGCCCAAATTATATAGATGTATATCATAGAATACTTAATTTAAAAAATCCTAAATCCATAGTTAAACCCAGCAGCCTTTGTGAAGAAAGTGACAGCTGCCGAGAAAATCCAGGATAAGGGATTTCATTTCTCCGCAAACCTCCTTCAGTCAGCGGACAGCCACACAAACAAATTCCCTAATTTGAAATTTGCAGCTTGCACCCTTTCTCCTCTTTTTATATTCTCTCCAATATCCTTGCTCTCCTGCCCCTCAAGAATTATAACCCATATTGTGATAAGGAAGTATAGATAGCCTTTGATAAACCTGTAATGCTTCTCAGGTATCTGAAGACAATTCTTCCAACTAAGGTATGAAGCCCAGGCCATTCATTTCCATTCCTGGAATTCTACTTTATTTGAAAAACACAGGCCTAAAACTTTTAGTGACCCTCTGCTGTGTATTATGCTTCTCTGAATTCTTGGCCTAAAACATGACAAATTTCCCATCAGGCTCAGAAAGAAATTGTCCAGCTGTTCCTTTGTTTCTCTACACCACTCACAGCTCATCAGTCTGATGGGGAAGCCTTACACTCGGAGATGTTGTTTTTTCAAAATTGTTCTCCAAGTGAGATAAGAGGATAATCTTTTGTGAACAAGACACCACACACACACAAAAAAAATACCAGTATGAGTTGTAAAATTAGAGGGGAAA
The DNA here is from genome assembly GCA_001685075.1 of Bramus lutescens. Lineage (NCBI taxonomy): Eukaryota > Metazoa > Chordata > Mammalia > Rodentia > Cricetidae > Bramus > Bramus lutescens. Next base: position 57,715 of record LOEQ01008757.1, read on the forward strand.
TAATTACAAAGTGATTCTGATAAATTGCTCAATGTTATTGTATTACTATATTAAGCCTTGCAAACTATTTGAAATATCTGGAATACATTTGCACATATGAGCCATGATTTCAGTTACAAATTGATAAAGGAAGTGAAGTGATTCTGAGAGGAGTGAGTCGAGGCTCTTTTTCCATTCTTCTCCACCATATTAGCTATTTCTGCATCTTCACTCCAAAACAAATATTATTTTAAAGACTGTTATCATCTCATGTTGTGAAACACAGTTCAGTGCAGTAATCAAGGGTCAATGAGTCTTATGGCAAGAGAGGCTCATGGAAAGAGAAGAGTCATTTAAGACTCAGTGAATATTTCAGCCATTGCTTTGAGAAACAAACATCAACAAAGAATTTCCCCTTTTACAAGCATCCCATTCAGAAGAAGTGAAGGGGCCAGTTTGGTTTTCCTTTTGATAACTGAAAGTCTTCTTATGATTACAAAGATGTCTTCTGTCATCCTTCTGTTATAGATAACAGTAAGAGACATGAAAAGTAAATATCCAGTAAAGACAACCTGATGTCAAAAGTCCACAAGTTCCATAAGTCAGGAGGGACTGCAGGACGCTGTGCAACACAACAGGCTGCAGGTGTGATAGATGCAACATCAAAGCAAACAAGCAAAACAGCATCACCATGATGGACAGCACTGAAGAGACATAAGAGGTCCTGGGAGGAAGATGACTCCACTGGAGTTCATGCCAGGAAAAGACTCTCCATAGAGGCTATCTATACCCTAAGACTAGAAGCTAGTTCACAGGGACATGCTGGGACTCTAACACAAGAAATTCATTTCATGTTCAATATGGTAAATAACAAATAATCATTACTTTTCTTATGACTATGCCCTTATTGCTCTGTAAGTACATTTTGGGAACATTAAAAAAAGTCACTTAATACCCACACATTTTATTTACGTTTTATTTATGCAGTTTTCTCTAAAGACTGGCAGCTACAGTGAGAACCACCTATCACCAAGACAGACACAGACTCCAGCTCCATAGAAAGGTACAGTCTGGGACAAAATTTCAGCATTAAATCAAAGTGGGAAAATACACATTTTATTTTCAGTAGTCACACTCTGAATAAGTCAATTATATCAGAATTGCATCAAAAATCATCATGTGCATATATTTTTACTGAGTGCTTCATTCATTTATTGGTTGGATTGTATGATAACATCCCATGATGTATACTACACTCATTACCTATTTTTCTTACAATTTGGTTCACATAAATTTTAGAGTTTAAATATGTCAGCACAGTGATAACTTGAAATTTGTGCTTCCTTTTGGTAGGTGTATTGTGGCAGGATTGTGAAGGGTACATGCTCATAGACAGTACAGCTGCTTGGTGTACATCAAGTCCCCAATCAAAGACTCTTGTCCAAGTTTTGTGTTGTTGCTGAACTCCCTATGCCTTAGGAAGGGCATAACAAATATTTCAAAAAGCATGCCATTGTTTGTTAGTAACCAATCCTTCCCTCTTCTGTAAGATGAAATCGCCCAGCAATTAATCAAATCACAAATCTATTCTCTTTGTTCTCTTTCTCTCTGCCTCTGTGTATGTGTGTCTGTCTGTATGTCTTTGCTTCTCTCTGCTCCTTTTTGCTCTCTGTCTCTCATCTCCATCTCTGTCTCTCTGTATCTCTTTGTATGCATCTGTCTCTCTGTCTTTCTCTGTTCTCGCTCTCTCTCCTAGACAGAGTGAGCTATCCTGTTCAGGCAGGTATAGAATAAACAAACAATTCAGGATCATCTGAATCATGGAAGTTTAAATTTGTACACTCAAGTTTTAGAACTTTAGAGTACTTTATTTGCACATTTTGAAACTCAGCCACCCATGTTTGGCATGTGTATCCTTGAATTACCCACAGTTTTCAGTGAAGTAAACTGTGATATTCTCTAGACATCACAAATGAGCATAGGTTATTGTGCTTTTATTTTATGACCCCTGCAAACATTTCTGTTTTCTTCCTTGTAACATAGAATGCCTTGTCATTCTCAATTTGCCTCCTTCAACTCAGTGCCCCATAGGAGGTGTTGTTTAGAGCTGGATGGTCACTCTCCACATCTGCCAAGTCTGTTAGAATGCTGCCCAAATTTTCAAGAGCCTCTGTGGAGGAGTGAACCTGGAAGGAACAGTTAGAGTCAAGGGTTCATTCCTCTAGCACCAGAAAAGACGGGAAAAAGATAATGACAGAAGAAATTCATTAACCCCCAAATAAAAAAAATGCAAAAGTATGTAATTTTCCTGAATGGTCAATGATTTGGGGGAAGTTATCTAAAATCTATAGGTTAATTGAAAAGCACTGTTTCTGTTTGAGTCTGCTATGGCCTTGAGTTAATGAACCACAGCATCCCTGATATGGCATTTTGAACAGAAAGGCCTATTTTAGTGAAACTTAAACAAAGAAAGACTCCCCGTACTGCCTCAGGCAAAACTAAATTACTATTAGGTTTTGCACAGCAGGAGGTAGGTAAACATTCTTATAATAATTGGACATGATATAATATTATTTTAGCGTTTTCTTAAGAGTCTTGCATAAAACATATTTCTCTAAACGGGTTCTATAGTTTGAAGAAAGTGCAAGAACAGATTTATGGCATGGAACATAGCAATGGTGAATTAAAATGCTAACTATTACTGCAATGTCCTATTGATGTAGAGGCAAGAAGTTACATTAGATTTATATCTTGACAAAGGCTAGAATTTATTTTTTGAATATCAATGTTCTGGAATATTCATTAGGATGTGTGCATGTGTAAATAAGAAATACGAGAAGGGTGTGAGGTGGCAGTGCACTATTAACCTACAAAACTGGAAGTAATAAAAAAGACAAACAAAACAGAATAAACAAACAAACATAGAGAGAAAAACCAAATAGGATGATGGCACCACCAAGACAAAAGAACTCACTCAAAGGAAGAAGAAATGTACAGGTAGGGAGGAACTGTAGAAGGCTATGGAGAATTCAGTTTATTCCTCGAAAGCTTAGTCATCAATATGGAAACCAAGGATCACTGCTTGAGAATACTTGAAACGGTTTCAAAGATTCAGGCAAGTAAAATTAGATAGAATTATTAAAATAAACCTACTGTACAATCAAGAAGTGTTGAAACACGATACAGGGTGAAGGATGAGAGAAACAAATACAAGCAACATGCAACAGCAAACCAGGGTGCAACAGTTGTGGTGTTGGTGAAAAGTACAGTGGTGGTGGTGATAAATACAACCCAACAATGGGGTGTTGGTGATAAGTACAGTGGTGGTGGTGGTGATAAATACAATGGTGGTGGTGGTGGTAATGGTGAGAAGTACAACCCAAAAGTGGGGTGTTGGTGGTAAGTACAGTGGTGGTGGTGGTGATAAATACAATGGTGGTGGTGGTGGTAGTGATAAGTACAAGCCAACAGTGGGTGTTGGTGGTAAGTACAGTGGTGGTGGTGGTGGTGGTGATAAGTACAACCCAAAAGTGGGGTGTTGGTGGTAAGTACAGTGGTGGTGGTGATAAATACAATGGTGGTGGTGGTGGTGGTGATAAGTACAAGCCAACAGTGGGTGTTGGTGGTAAGTACAGTGGTGGTAGTGGTGATAAGCACAATGGTGGTGGTGGTGGTGATAAGTACAACCCAAGGGTGGGTGTTGGTGTAAGTACAGTGGTGGTGTTGGTGATAAATACAATGGAGGTGGTGGTTATAGGTACAACCCAACAGTGGGTGTTGGTGGCAAGTACAATGGTGGTGGTGGTGATAAGTACAACCCAAGAGTGGGTGTTGGTGGTAAGTACAGTGGTGGTGGTTATAAATACAGTGGTGGTGGTGGTGGTGATAAGTACAAGCCAACAGTGGGTGTTAGTGATAAGTACAGTGGTGGTGGTGGTGGTGGTGGTGATAAGTACTACCCAACAATGGGTGTTGGTGGCAAGTAACTGGTTCCTTAGCATATCAGAGCCTGAGGATTAGTTCCTGTCAGAGCTGCCTTGGGATTGGCTTCTTAACACATCTCACAAGCATTACTTGTTCCCCAGTCTGACAGTATGCTTTTTACATTATGCAAAATGTTTTCATTTATGTTTCTGACGAATATACACACAGCATTCAACCTCTGTAGCAGCATTAAGTGCCAACTCCCCTCCCCACAGCCACTATGAGGCTATCTGAAGCCAAAACAATAGATAAACTCCTTGCTAAGTGTGGTTTGGAGCCCTTTAGGTACATAGAATGACTTCTAGTCCTATGGATGGAATAAAAATGAAAACCGAATGATGGTACCAATGGAAAGCATTTAGGACCACTGATGTCATGCCAAAGGTAAATTGGCAAGGTAATTTACAGTTTGTCATCATG
>LOEQ01008758.1:8395-50048 GCA_001685075.1 Bramus lutescens
TTTTAACAAGGTCTCTCCTGTGTTTAGTTATGTAAACGCTGCAACCATGAAGTCTGTGGAAGGTTTTGGCTCTTTCCATCAGTGCAAACACAGTATCTTAATCCCAATAAATGTCTTCTGAGGATTGTAGTCTGTTCTTTTTAGGAGTTGGTATCATTTACTTGAAACCCAAAATTATGCAGGTAATCTGTCTGCTGCCAAGCCTTGTAACCTGAGTTTGGCTCCTGGGATCCACATGGTGGAATGAGATACTCACCCCACAGATTGTCCTCTGACTTCCACAGGCAATTTGCCCAAGCACTCAAATGTACAGATAAAGAAGTGTAATAAAATTCAAAATATAAATGTGTAGCACTCATGTAGTACTCTCAAGTTAAAGAAAATGCGAGTAAATCTCAACTTGACTCCAGATAGAAATTGTTCTAAATGGATAAGGATCAGCAAAATCATTTAGCTATAACCTTTGTGATGGATTGTTATTAGTGGCAATTTGACACAATGTAGAATCACAATGAATGAGGTGTGGAGGAAAGAGTTTGGGGGCATGCCTATGAGGATTTTCTAAACTGTATTAAGTGAGGTGGGAAGACCCACCCTCCTGTGGGTGATATGTCTTGGAATGGAGCCTGGCCTGGGTGGCAGAGAAGAGAGCAGGCTGAACATGAGTAAGCATGCGTTGGCTCACTGCTCTCTGCTCTGGACTGTGAATGCCATGTCACCCCATCCCCTCAAACTCCTGCAACCTTTCTCTCCCACAGAGATTGACTGTAGCCTGGAGCTGTGAGCTCAATAAATTCTTTCTTCCGTACATAGCTTTAGTCATACTATTTCATCATAACCACAGAAAAGAGACTAAGTAAAGGGCACCTGCTCTTTAAATTTTTCTCATTATTATCATATTTTGTCTATTATGGTCATAGGCATAGGTACCTTAATTTAGATCCCTTTTGATGATTAGCATCTCAAGTATCACTGCCCTTAGCATTCATTGTTTTAGCTGGTGTTTGTAGTATAGCGGTTCTGTACTGGGGATTTGTCTGCATCCTGAGGAGGCTACAATGGTAAGAAGAAAGAAATGCGCAATAGAAATCGAGTGTGAAATAGCCTACAGTTAAGGAGGAGGATGCAGTCAAAGTTGTACTCATCATTAAAATCGTTGAAGGTTGTCAAATTAGCCCAATTCTGTTCTTCAGAATAAGAAAGTTTGATAGCTGGAATTGTTTTGAATTTGGGAATCAGTTCTAAAGTATAACAAGAAAAAACTCTGAATGTCTTTGACTAGGAATGTTCTGATTTAACCCTTTGTAGTATCTGGGCACCTAAAGGTCTTATTAGGGCTCTGGCTTTGTTTCTGACAAGGAAATCTGCAGCTAACTAAGCTGACATCAAAGGAGAGTTGGGGTGGCTTAGTTAACCCAAAACAAAATTTGACACAATTACAAAATCGTAAAGTCTAACTTGCATCAATTTATTGTTTGCTAGAACTTTTGAAGACTACGTTATAATTTTGCACAGAATTATGTGGGAGTAAGAATTTAGGGCAAAGAAATGCTGCCTTAATTTTTCTATATTTAAGTAAAATGGAATACAATGATAATTTTCTCAAAGATGAAGAATAATTTGTTACCATGCAAGCTACATGTTGTGTGGCATAATGAACAATGTTTTTCTTCCGCAGCATAAAACCCTGTAAAGAAGAACTCTTTAGTAATGTCTCTTACCTAGGAAATCAAAACATGTTTGTACTAAGTCCCTAAAGTCATAATAGTTAAGTAAGATAACAGAACTGTCTTCTCAGGTAGCTGGAGGAGTGGGGCACCTACCCATTAGGAGAGTTTTGCTTTACTCTCTGGAACTAATGCCTGGGGCTAAACTGAAAGGTGCAAGAGGCAGATAAATTCAGTGCTTAGTAGGAGGAAGAAAGAAAAAAAACAGATATTCTGGAAACAGACTGAGGAGGGAATGCTAAAATATCAAAGAAGGATTTTCAGTTGATTGGCATGTAATATGACCCTCAGACCACAGTAACCTAGTACAATTTTCCAGACATTCCCATTTGTTTCTTGATAATTTTGAAACAGTAGATATCTGGAGAGGATGAAGTCTATTATATTTTCTTTACCTGAAATGTAAATAATGGGAAATATGATTCTCAACTCCCACTCATTATGAGAAAAGATAACCATAGCACATAACCAAATCAACAGATATTTTTCAGGTCCCTTTAACCCCTCTTTCACATGCTTCTCTTGATTTTGTCGTGATATTCACGTGTGCATGTGTATGTTTCTTACCATAACCCCAGCCTGTTATTTGAATGCCTGTGCTGAAAACTGACTGTTTGAAGAGCATATCGTTTATTATGATTAAACATCAGAATGTTTAATCTGCCCGAAGCACTTGCCAATCTGGCCCATGTCTGTCACTGAGCAGTTTTTCTGTGTTCTGCACAATGATCTGTCACAATGCGAGTTTGAAACAAAATATCTTTTGTTTGTTTGTTTGTTTTTAAGTATTTATTTTTTAATTCATTTTACAATCCAACCAAGGTTCTCCCTCCCACTCCTCCTCCTGTCTGCTCTCACCTCCCCATACCCAACCCAACCCCCATGTAGTCCTCCCAACAGGTAAGGGCTCCCATGGGAAGTCGACAAGGTTTGGTACATTAATTTGGGGCAGGACCAAGCCCCTCCCCTCTGCATTAAGTCTGACTGTGGCATCCTCTCAGGGGGAATGGGCTCTAACAAGCTAGACCCTGCACTAGAGATAGATCCTGGTCCTACTGCCAGGGGCCCCTCAGATAGCCCAAGCTTCAAAACTGACTCCTGCATACAGAGAGCCTAGTTTGGACCCATAGAGACTCCGCAGCCATCTGTCCAGAGTTCATGAGTTTCCAAGAGCTTGGTTCAGCTGTCTCTGTAAATTTCTCCATCATGATCTTGATCTCACTTGTTCATGTATTCCTTCCTCCTTCTCTTTGGCTGGATCTGGAGTTCGGCCTGGTACTTGCTTGTGGATCTTTACATCTGGTTCCATAAATTACTAGAAGAAGGTCCTAGCTTCTCTGGAGCTGTGGATTGTAGTCTGGTTATCCTTTCTTTGCTTTACTTGTTCAACAATATTCATAGCAGCATTATTCATAATAACAAGAACCTGGAAACAACCTAGATGTCCCTCAACTGAAGAATGGATAAAGAAAATGTGGTACATTTACAAAATGGAGTATTATTTAGCTGTAAAAAAACAATGGCACCAGGAAATTTGCAGGCAAATGGATAGAACCAGAGAAAAAACATCCTGATTGAGGTAACTCAGACTCAGAAAGACAAACACAGCACACACCCACTCATAAGTGGATAGAAGATATAAAGCAAAACAAAGATCTTTGCCTAAGTTTCTTTTTTTAACCAGAATCCTTTTTCCTCCACCATGCACCCTTGCCTACTTATCCTCCATTCTTAAACCTCAATTTAAGAGATGCTTTATCAGTAAAGTGCTCTGTAGAAGTTTGAAAGAAAATGGCCCCCACAGGGAGTGGCGCTATTAGGAGTGGCCTTGCTGGAGGAAGTGCATCACTGTGGAGGTGGGCTTCAAGGTCTTATAAGCTCAAGTCTGGCCAGTGGGTCACAGACTTCTTCTGCTGCCTGCTGATCAAGATGTAGAACTCTCAACTCCTTCTTCAGCACCATGTCTGCCTGTATGCCACCATGCTTCTCACCATGACGATAATGAATTAAACCTCTGAAACTGTAAGTCAGCCCCAGTTGAATGTTTTCCTTTGTAAGACTTGCCATGGTCATGGTGTCTCTTCACAGCAATAGAAACCCTAACTAACGCATGCTCTATGACCTAAACCATCCTTTTGCTGAAGGACTATGTTTATCTTTCCAGACCATTCATCTCAATCTGTAACTGCAGCTTTACGAGTAAGACAGTGTGTTTAAGTCTGACTGGCCCTTTAGACTCTTATCTTCTTGACATAGCTTACAAATTTGGGAACATCTTTGAATCTTATCCCCTACTCAAGTGATAGATAAGCAGGCAATCAAAAAATAAATCAATTACTTAAAGTCTAATAGTACATATTTTATAAGACAAGCATTCCGGACTTTCAGATTACAGAACACACATCCTTCTTCTCTCTCTCAGGTCTCATTTTCAAGGCTTCTCCTTAGTTCTCATTCTTTTATTCTTATGAGATTATCAATAAACTTAATTTAATTACTAACTGTACATAGGTTATGCTCAAATGTATCTTTTTACTCAAAAAGCAAGTTCTACAAACTCCAGATCCATTTACTTAATTATGGACTTTATCCTCTTGTGTGAATATCACAGTAATAAATCAAATTTAACACTTGTAATGCTGACCTAATTTTTCCACTATAAATAATTATAATTAATTTTAATAGTCATAAGCTTACTAGTTATTTTTACAAAAGGAAATATCAATACTTCTGCTTTAATTAAAATTGTTGTTGATAAAAGAAAACAGAAGATAAAGTTGAAATGTTGTTAAAGTAACTTATGAGTACACAAATCATTGTCTAAATGTTATTACTACCTTAGCTAAATAAAAGTCACTAAATATTAATATTTTTCTTGAAGGTCTTGTTTTATGTAGGCATTGTTAATACATAAGTACTACTCATTTGCTAGTTGATATGTTAAGCATAAAATAGTTATCAGAGTCATTGAACAAAAAATTTACAATATACTACAAAAGTTTCAAAAAATATAAAACAAGACCTAATTATAGTTACAGGGATCTTCATATGTATTAACCAGGTACTTTCATATATAAAAGTGAAAACAGAATTGACTTCAATCCTTTGCATCATAAAGTGTTAGATTATGAAAATTAGTCAAATATGCATACCACATTAATTTATTTATTAAGGTTACAGTCTTAGGATACATGAATAGGAATCAGCTCCAAAAGGTTTTGAAGGAGTGCTATTATTTTGCTTAGTCAGATCTATCAAATAAAACTAGTAAATTGAAAGGTAGGAGAAGGAAGACTACAATCCTAAGATAGTAGATTACTTTCCCCATGGTCATCCTCAATTATTTCTTCCAAAATGGAATAGGAAAGATTCAAACGCACATCTGGGTGCATTTCTGATTCTTTTCAATGAATGAAGACCAAGTCCATTAGTTACAAACTTGTGAACCCTTGAACTTTCATCTGTTCTGATTTTTGTGCTTCAAGAAAGGAGTTAACGTTCTGTGCTGCCCTCTGCAAGGACCATAGTGTCACAGAGCTCTTGTTAATCATCGTTACAAAGTTTTCCCTGTCTGTGAGAAGCAATATTAAATTGAAAAACACTAAAACTGTCAAAAATAAGTTGTAAATGTGATCATGGTTGTTATAGTTTCTGAACATTTTTGTTCAGAAAGTAGAAAAGTTTCAGAAAATAGAAGCACCATGAAGACACCAGATTAAAATTAATGAAAGCCTTTATAAAACTGTTTTACGGACACAAGGACAAGTGTAGTCTGACAGTAACCCACAGTGACAGGGTTGATGGAAAGGAACAGAGCCCCTGGTGACTAAGTCACTCTGCTGACATCCACTGAGGCACAGACAAAGGAGAAATTATTGTGTGAGTCTTTGTAAGAAGGCTCCTTAGCGACAGAAAAAAATATAGTTTTTGTAAGGGGTCATATGAAAATTATGAACAGCAAAAGATTTTCTTTCACAGTTCTAAACGGGACGGACCAAAAGATTTACCTCATCTGAAGGCTCGTTTTTATACTAATGAGCCATTCCATTCCATCAGTGTTGCTTTTAGTGGTTCCTCCTCTGTGGAGAGCCAGACCAACCCAGGACTTTCTCAGAGGCCCTGAAGAAAGGACAAAGGGGACCATCATTCTCTCTCCTTGCCCAGGGGTGGAGTTAGCAAGGCTAGTCTAATGCTGGAGCCAGGGCATCACAGGACCCACTTCTCCTGGGCTGTGGATATCAGTCCGAAGACAGTTGTATCTGAGGTATCTTGTGTTCTCTTTGTCAATATTTTCTGATTTATATTTCTGCTGACCTTGGTCATTTCCCCCTGCAAACAGTATATAAGATGCTATACTTCTTAATAAACTTGTTTGGTATAAGCCATCAGCAAGACCTCTTGGTCCCAAAGCTACTGCTTTGCCATCTTTATTTCTCCTCTTCTTTATTCTGCAATCCCTGCTCCTCCCACTGAACACATGGCTACTCCAGGTCCTTATTTCCTGCATGTTCAAGTCATTCCTCTTTCTCTCAGACTTTGCAACATTTGCTGTCTCTCTTTCTGCACTACCTCTATTCATTTGCTGGACGACATCTCCCAAGCTGAGAAGTTTAATGTTTACATCAGAAAATTACATTTAATGACTGTTTACATCAGAAAACCAAAACTGAACTAGGTATAGCCATTCATCAGCACTGACTATAGAAGAAAGATCAGGTTGTTATGCAGACAGCTTCTCTCCTTACTTTCATTTCTCAAATGTCTCTCCACATGATGACTTTCCAGGATGTGCGTGACAGTCCTATACCTTATAACACTCCATCCATGATTGCCTCCTGTTGTTCCTTAACTGTTTAAGCAAGTTCCCATGGAGTAACCTCTGCACCGCATGTCTCCCGTGCCTGCCCCTCTATACCTATATACCTACATAGCACCTTCCTCTTCCCTTAATTTCAAATCTGCTCCCCACCCCCGAGAGAAAGAGTCTCATGTTGTCTACATTGACCTCGGGATTACTATTAAAGGAGAACTAAAGCCTGGAAAGGCTATTGGAGGAATTCCTTTCCCAAAGGCCTGGATGGCCTGCAGATCACTGCTGAGCTAAGGCGAAGAAATAATGCAGGGATGAGGAGCTGTCTCATGAGCTGCGACTTTTCAGCAAATGACTTGAGCATGCCATAGTCACTAGCCATTGTGGACTTAAAAAGTTAATGTTGAAGCAGCACAGATAAAGGTGGCATTTCAGAGGGAAATGGTTCTGGATATTTTCATCTTCAGTGATGAAACATCTGTGCTGGAGAGAACAGGGCATCCTTTCCTAACGTGGGACTGGCTACAATGAGATGTAACATCTCCTTTTCCAACAAGCACCTGGTTACCTCTGTGAACACACTCTCTGCCCCTCCCCCTTCTCTGGGATAATCCAAGGCTTAATGCCACTGAGATCAAACAAATGTATGTTGAAAGCAACATTTACCTAAAGTTCTCTTTTTGTTTGCCAAGGAGAAAATGCTGTTGCTGTTTTTGAAAACTAATTTAATTGCAGAGAAGTAAAGGGGGTCTCACAGAGCAAAACATTCACACTGTATAAAACCTCCTACCTTCCATCTTGGCTCTGTGTGACACACACACACCTTAAGCTGGAGAACCGAGATACTCACACAGTGTTTGAAATATTGTGGAAGCTTTATTTAAGGGAAGGAAATACCACAGTACAGGTTGATTAAAGGAACCCCAAAGGGATCAGTTGTCGTAAGAAAGTCTGCTTAGCCTTCTGTTTTGAGGCAGAGAGTAGGAAAGAAGACAACATAGGAAAAAGTTTAATGATGTGCATAAAAGCCATTCATTATTCTCAGTCCCTCTTGGCTCAAAATGCATCTATAGCTTAATTCAGTGGGGTTCACAATGTGCATAAACCTCACTTATAAAAGTCCCAAGTCAGAATGACTACAGTTATGAAAAAGGCTAAGCATAGAAAATATGAGTGACATTTTTACTCTTCTCCCTTGAAACTTTCTCTTCATAATCCCCTTAACAATTTGCAGATCTCTCTGGGTATTCCAATTAAAACACACATATTTAAAAATTCATAGCTAACATCCACCAATGACATAAAACATATGATGTTTGTCTTCCTGGGCCTTGGACACTTCACTCAGAATGATTGTTTCCAGGTCCTCCATTTATCTGTGCATTTTATTTTTCTTAGTGATTGAGTAATAGTTTATTTTGTACATATATCACACCTTAATTATCCATCCCTCAGTTGCTGGAAATCTAGGCTGTTTCCATTTCCTGCTTATTGGGAGTAGAGCAGCAATGAAAATGGATGAGCAGGTGTCTATAATAGGATATGGAGTCCTTTGGGTATGTACTCAAGACAGTTTAAACACATAGAAAATGGGCATTTTTCTTCATTTATTTCTCAAAAAGTTCATTGTTGGTGTGTAAAAATATGTTTATTTTTGTGTATTGATATTGTATCTAACTACTTTGTTAAAAGTGTTTATCATGTCTAAGCATTTTGCAGCATAGTCTTTAGGGTCTTTCAAGTATAAGATTGCTTCATATGCAGATGAGGATTGGGTTCTTCCTTCCCTTTTTTACTTCTTTTTTATTATTTCTATATCACTCTCTTTCTTTCCCTTATGTTCTTCCTCTAGCTATGATTTCAAGCACAGTATTGAATAAGGGCAGGTCATGTGGACATATTTGTGTCATTTCTGATTTTAGAGGAAATGTTTTCAGAATTATTCTATTTAGCATAGCGTTGGCAATACATCCGTCATACAGAGTTTATTATGGTGAGGTGTGTGTCTTCCATTCCTAGTGGTCTTAAGGCTTTTATTGTAAAGGAATATAAATTTTGTCATAAGACCTTTCTCCATCAATCATGATGGTCATGGGATTTCCGTCTTTAAGATTATTGATGCCTTGATTTGTGCTTAATCATTTGTATATGTTGAGTCATTCTCACATACTTAGATAAAAATAATTTTGGTCAAAGTCCATGATCTTCTTAATGTGTTTTTAAATTTAGTTTACAAATACTATATTGAAAGCTTCCTTGTATGTACTAATTGGGGAAACTAGTCCATAATGTTATTTTGTTGTTGTTGTTGTTGTTGTTCTATATTAGGTTGTGATGTTAGAGCAATACTGGCTTCCCAGAATGAATTTGGTGGCATCCTTTCCCTTTCTCGTTTTATTCTTCTGCATGTATATATCTAGTTTCCCCAGCATCATGTGCTGAAGCTGTTGTCTCTTCTCCAGTGCGTGTTTTTGCCTCTTTGCCAAATACCAGATGGCTGGAGTTGTGATACTTATGATTTAATCTTAAAGAATGTATTATTGCCACTTTGCTGGACAAGCATAACCTATTTCTACATTCTGGATCTCATCCTCATATCCACAGAGAAGTTTAGCTGCTACCCCTCATGAAAGAAACCTCTTTACAAGGGGAGACCATCACAGAAGCTACACTGGCCACAAGGGATATATTTACATCATAGCTCCTGCATCTATGACTCAGGAAACATTGCAGAAGAAGGAATAAAAATATTCTAAGAGCTAGGATAACTCTGTTGCGCAAAAGACTCTTCTAGAAATGACTGCATAAACTGGAACAATAGCATCCATCATCAATGGGCATGTTAACATGGAAGGGGGAACATTTTGTAGGCCGCACCTTAGACAATGGGTTATAAGAACTATTATTGACTTCTGGAAGAAGAATTAGCTTCTCTCGGGGATGAGCCCTCTTACTGGAAGTCCAGTGTAGAGTGATCAACCTTGAAACCACATACATACACAAATAACAGAAATGGACCCAGGGCGTTCTATTACATACATACATATGCACACACATGTACACACACATACACACACAAGCATGCACACACGTGCACACACATACACATGCATGAACACACACATATGCATGCTCGTGTGCACATGCGCACACACACACACACACACTCACACATGTATATATAGCCTCAAAGATAAAGAGGTTATCAAATGAGGAGGACACAGATGGGAGGGACTTGAGAAGAGATAACTGAGAGGGCCTGGGGAGAGTAAAAGGGAGAGGAAAAGTGGTGTAATTCTATTCCGATTAGGGACATTAGAAAATGAAATAAAATTTTTAAAGTTTTCGTTATTTACTAGATCTCTCTGTTATTTTCAAAACATTTGTCCTAACAAAATTTCCTCTTGAAAGTGCCTTTGCTGTATCCCAAAGCTTCTGATGTCATGTGTTCATTTTTACTGATGGGGGGGAGTTTTTAATTTTCTCTCCAACTGTTAAAGATAGCTTTGCTGGAAATACTAATATTGGTTGGAATTTGCTTACTTTCAGGGCTTGAAGTATAATGCCCATGCCTTTCTGGCTTTAGATTTTCTGCTGAAAGGCTGATATTATTTTGATCTGTCATAGTGAGCTCTAGTTTTTCATTACAGCTTTTAAAGCTGCCTTTACTTTACGCATCTTAGCAATAATGTTTTTTGAGGGTTTTTTCTCTGGTCATGTATTTCTGGGTCTCTAAATGTCTCTATGACTTGGCTGTCCTTTTCTTTCATTAGATTTAGGAAGGATTTTTCCATGAACATATTGGGTAGATTTTTCCCTTGCCAGACTCTTTTTTCACAAGGCTTCCAAGCTTCTCTTGTTTTTCTTCCTCATCTGCTGCAGAATGTCGCTATTGGATCCCTGTGCTACTTAAATCTTTTCGCTGACTCACCCTTCTATTTTTTCACACTTTTAAACTATCCTGTCACTCCATTTGTGATTCCTAAAGGTCTTTTAGTCTTTCTCTCTGTAAAGTAATGTATTCTTTGTTATCCTGTTTTTTCATTTACCATGTCATGCAAAGTCAGCTTCTAATCTACTAGATTCAGCTGAACTAATTGAATTGAAAATGCCATAGTTAAATTTGTAACTCAAAGTTTACCATTAATAGCATTTTCTGGAACCAATACAACTGAGACAGCATAGTGCCAAGGGTACAATCTAAAAGATAAAGATACCTTCATCACAGCCGGGAGGTGGTGATGCATGTCTTTAACCCTAGCACTTAGGAGGCAGGTGAACTCTGTGAGTTCAAGGCCAGCCTGATCTACAAGAGCTAGTTCTAGGAGAGATTCCAAAAAGCTACAGAGAAACCCTGTCTCAAAAAAACAAATACACACACACACACACACACACACACACACACACGTGTGTGTACCTCTGTTTGCTTAATGTGAATAATTCCATTTGCAACTGTTGTCTTGTGCACGTTCTTCATAGTTGAAAAGTTTTTCACTGTGTGTAAATAACACATTTTTAAAGATCAATTTCTGGGCAGGAAAGAGAGCTAGCAATTAAGAGCACTGGTTGTTCTTCGAGAAGAACCAGGTTTGATTCCCAGTACTCATAGAGGGGCGCACAACCATCTATAACTCCACTCCCAGGGATCCAGAATCCTCTCCTGTCCTTGCAGGCACTGCACACATGCGGTTCATAGACATACATGAAGGCAAAATGCCTATATACATGAAGTAAATAAAAATTTTAAAGTCAATTTCCCTGCTACTGGATAATTGCTATAACTGAGTCATATAGCAGAGCTAATCTTAGTTTTTGACGAAAGCTCCGTACTGATTTCCATAGTAACTGAATTAGTTTGCAGTCCCATTAGCAGTATATAGGCGTTTCTTTCTGAGCACTTTGTCACAAACATTTATTGGTGTTTTCTTAATGACTGTCATTCTGACTGGGAACCTCAATGTGATTTTAATTTGCATTTCCGTGCTGTGAATGAGGTTGGAAGTCTGAGTCATGTGTTTGTATTTCATGTTTTGAGAACTTTATGTTCACTGCCTTCACCCATTCATTGATTCAGTTATATGATTTGCTGTTTAGTTCTTGAGTTCTTTGTATTTGCCAGATAGTATAGAAAATCAGGTAAAGAGCCAGGTAAAGATTTTCTTCAATTCATAAGCAGCCTTTGCAGTCAGTTAAATGTTTCTTTTGTTGGGTGGGTGATTTTAAACTCTCTGAGGTCCATTTGTAAACTATTGACATTATTTGCCGAGTGATTGGAACACTATTCGGAAAGCCATTGAGTTGTTCGTATCTCGTGTGGTTTTTTTTTCAAGTTTCAGTCCTTAGATGAAGATCTTGGACAACCGTGGATTTGTTATTCTGTACAAAACAGGAGATGGGAGCCATTAATAGCCTCATATTATATATTTGGGCATGCAGTTAACTAGCATCATTTTACAAATTTCTCCAATGTATGTTTCCTACATATTTGTAAAAATTCATGTATGTCAATTGGTTTGTATCTGGGACTTTGTTCTATCCCATGGAACTATGAGTCTGTTCTTATGAGTGACACCTTGAACATTATTTTTATTTTTCACTTTATTTATTTATTATGTGTATGGGTGTTTAGCCTACTCATATGTCTGTGTACCACATGTGTGAAGTGCTGTAGAAGTCAGAATAGAGCCTCAGACACTTGGAACTGGAATTACAGATGGCTGTGAGATGCCATGTGGGAGATGCTAATCAAACCTGGGTCCTCTTGGAGGAAAATCAGTGCTCTGAACCATTGAGCAATCTCTCCAGCTCCCTCCTTTAGAATTTTTCTTTATCCTGAGGATTATTTTAGTTTTACAGTGTTTTTCTATTTTCTTATGAAGTGTTAGATTGTTTTCATATTTCTGGGAGGAATGGCATTTAATTTTGATAGCGCTGAATTTCCAATACATGAGTATGAGAGATCTTTCCACCTTCTGGTGTCTCCTTCAATATCTTTCTTCATTTTATTCCAGTTTTTAATGTGTTAAGCCTTTCCATGCCTTTCCGTAGATTTATCTATGGTATTTCTTGTGGAATTATGAATGGGATTGTTACTCTGATTTCATCTTCAGCATGTTTTTGTTGGAATACAAGATGTCTACTGCTTTTGTATGTTAATTTTATTTCATGACACTTTGCTAAACTGTTTATCAATTCTAACATTTTTCTGATAGAATCTTTGAATCGTTTATATATAGAATTGTATCATGCATGTATAATACTTTGACTTCTTCCTTTTCTTATTTGCAGCCTTTTTATTTTATTCTTTTGTCCTCTTGACATAACTAAAACTTCATATACTAAAGTCAAAAGAGTGAAGATATGTATACCCTTGTACAGTTCTTAATTCTACTGGTACTGCCTTGTGTTTTCCACAGTTTAGTATGTGGGTGTCTATTTTCATTACCTGTCAAGGTAATAAAATACCAACAGCAGAGGAAGATGGAACCCTGCCAACTCTGATTGCACATTATTTATAGCAAAAAATGTGTGCAAACAAGACTAATCTCCACACACTAAAGAGGTGTTTGCTATGTAAAT
The DNA here is from genome assembly GCA_001685075.1 of Bramus lutescens. Classification (NCBI taxonomy): domain Eukaryota; kingdom Metazoa; phylum Chordata; class Mammalia; order Rodentia; family Cricetidae; genus Bramus; species Bramus lutescens. The sequence goes on from LOEQ01008758.1 coordinate 21,512, forward strand.
GGTCTGTGAAGTCATAACAGATGTGACCCAGGGGTTTGAACCAAAGCTCCCTAGCCTGCTATATTCTCAGTAGTGCTTTTGTTTTCAAAACAACAATGTTCTATCTATTCATGTACCCCTGGTTCGATGTTGTTGCTGTTGCTGTTATTGTTGTTGTTGTTCTGGGACATGAGTCTCTGGCAATCTCTGGGAGTGCACTCTACACACAAATCCATGCATATGCAAGACTCAAGTTTTCCTCTAATAAACCCAAGGCATTCATGGGCCAGCCTAAAGGCTCTAGAAGTTTCATCCTTAATTCCAGTTCAGCTACCTGTATTCTCAGGTTGGCCTGATATGTTCCTGAATCACAAATTTAAGGATCCTCTGCTGATTATAAAGTTTGATGAGTTTCTACATAGTGGCCCACCTGGAATAAGGTAGACGATATACTGGATCTTCATAAGTGGTGTCAAAGTGTCCTTGCAATTGCACATGTTGTCCGTTCATAGTTTAGTACAAGTTGGATCTGAAATTAGAATTGGAGAAAAAGTATCTTGTAGCCAGGGATATGTGGAAAGAACAAGACATTAATATTCCTTTGTCAGTCAGAACATCATTAGCCATCCTTAATGATGAAAATATTTGTGCTTTATTCCTGAAACCCGGTGTTTATAATTTAATTGATTGATGTGTCTGCTGAGTCACTATTCTCAGGCCCATTCAATCTGACCATATTTGACTGCCATTTCTTTTCACCTAACCAAAAATAAAAAAAAAATCAATCAAAAGTATCCAGGGATGGTCCCATCCTCTGGGTCATTTATGCAATATCCATAAACATTTCCAGAGAACTTTCTGATCCCAGTTCTCACAGCTATTATTCAACAAAATCTGTCCAGATGGTAATATGGATAAATAGGACAATGTGACTTGTGCATAGCATAGGTAAGCAGAGGTCAGTCATAATGTAGCCCTAATATTACTATAGGACTTCATTTAGGAGCTACCTGTGTGATATCTGACTTATTATATGTGCATGTTGTAGGTAATTATTCCAATATTGTGAAAAGACAGAATAAAATTTGCCTTTGGTATCTCAAATAGTATATCACGGCTTCACACTGAAAATCAGCATCAGCTTAATTTACAGGTCAGTGCTATGACAGGTATATACCAATAAGGTCTCTGATTGTTTATAGTCCTCTTATGCCCATAAGAGGACCTAAGGTCACCTGGAGCTGTCTGGACAGAACTTGAAATTGAAATCCATTGGCCTTCCAGGCAAGACTACTACAGGTGACCACTTCTGTGCTGGTGGCCTGATTGAGTACAACGTAATTAAACTTCTCTGCAAAAAGAGTCAATAGTAGTTGCTCTGAATGATTACATAACTAACTAAATGTATTTGTTCCTATCCTCTGTTAGATTGATCACATCTACCAACATAATGGCATGTTCACAGAAAACATTTTAGCAGACACGAGGATACACTATAGTGAAACAATTAGCCATTTATCTTGCAACAGTCTGTACAGTTTTGATGTAAAGTGCCACCTCTTCTCTTCTGGATAATTTTTTTCAGGGCTATAGCTTTATGAAAAGCCTTGAGAAATACAAATCCTATCCACAGAGCAAGACAAATTTGTTTACTGCCTTTGAAGAAAAATAATAGTGTTTTTATCTGAAATCAAAAGAAGCAAAAATTACTGTCTAGTGTGATAAAGATAGTCTCCACTATGCACAAAAAATGATAGACATTCTTACCATGCATTACAAAAGATTTGGTTTTCTAGAGTTCAGAGTTTTCTTCACACAACACAGTCCATTGTTTGTCTAATATTTGCCTGTGTTGATGTTTATTGGTCCTATGAATTCTCATTATACAAGCTAGTTGTTCAATGGGGTAATGTGACATCAGGAGACATGGCAAGTGTGACATGTAAGGCATAGCTGCCACCATTACAGCGCACTTCCCTGAGTAGAGATGTTTAATGGAAGGAATATCCTTCATCAAAAGATAGAGCAGTAAATACATAAAGCAATGACATGGTCTTTTTTTGTCAACCATCATATCCTGCACTCAGTGTTCTTTCTGGGACAGATAACAATTTCTCTTCCACATGCTTTCCAATGAACATGTGAGCACTTTGAGAGCGTGAGAGCAATCGGGTGATCGGCAACTCTGCTTCACTGTTTTCTTACGAGGCTCTGCTATAGTTTCATTCTGTTGGTGTGACAGATACTACAACCAAAGCAGTTAGTGATGGAAGGGGTTTATTTCAGGGGACAGGGCACAGTCTAGTCCACTGTTGAGGAACTAGGTCGAGTCAGGTTAGGAACTCAAGCAGGAACTTGAAGGCAGGCCTACTTGTAATACTACAAAACATTATTTCTACCCAAGGAACTGATTCACAGCCAAAGAGTTCAGCAAGAACAATGGAGGATTGCTGCTTGCTGGCTAGTTCACAGGCTCAAGCATAGCTAAGTTTCTTATATGGCCCAGGGAATGTTGCTGTCCACAGAGCACTGGACTCTCCTATATCAGTTAGCAATCCAAACAAATCCCCAACAGACATGCGCATGATCCAGGCAATTCCTTTATTGAGACTTTCCTCTCAGATGAATCTAGGCTGATTCAAGTGGACAGGTAAAGATAAATAGGACGGGCTGCCATTGTAACTTTAGTGACACTGACTGAAATGCCACTGTGCACTGTATGGTCCTACAAACATGAACGTGCAATGCATGTGTGTATGTAAAATAAGCAGAGTAGAACACGTGACTGTTATTCCTCCATCAAAAACCTGTAGCCATGCTTGCTGTATCTCACTGGATTTCAACATCCCAGTGCTCTCACTTCTTTTAAGAAGATGTCACTAAAACTCAATGTGCAGAAGAGCAAATATGCTCTGCTCCTCTGAATCTAATCAACCAGGTCTTCATTAATCAAGTAAAATAGCACAAAGAGAGCAGTAGTTCTCAATTCAAAGAATTACAAGACCTACAGATCTTTCTGCTGAGCACAAATAATTATATTTACAGAGGTTTTCTGCTCTATTAACACAAAAATCCCCACAGTAAATCTGAAAACAATAACACAAACAACAAGGAGCCAAGGAAAACTAGGAAAGTCCCCTCTCAAGCTCCCATGACCTTTTAGAATAATTGATGGCAGTAGTGACTCTAGAATTTCTGCAGTCCCTGCTTGATGGCATTTATCTTTCAGCAGCAATATTTTAAGATGACTTCATATGCATACCAATAAAAGTAAGCCACTACAATCAATGAGTTCAGCAGAGGTGCATTTAAAGTTAAGATTGGAAAAAGATTTATTCATCCTGGTGTCCAAAATGATGAGGATATTTGGGTGCCCTTCTCCATTACTCTTTGCCTTGTTGTCTCAGAAACAGATTCATTATTCATTCATTGTCTCCAGAAAGCCCATGATTTTCTTGTTTCCACTGCCCACAGCACAGGTTTTACATGTGAATGCAAGACCATGCCCTTCTTTTAACTAATTTAGGGACTGGAGAATTCAGACTCAGGTATTCATTCCTGTACAGCAACATCTCTTAGCCATTGAACAACCTCCTCAGCTTCCCATTCTTTCTTTCCTTCACAACTGGAGAATCTAAAAGCAGTTAACACAAATTCACTGGATTCAAATGATTTCTGGAAACACTTGGTTTCCCAATTAAGCTTTTATGGTTTAATAAATAATACATTTGATCTTGTTTTCAAAAAGTGGACTAAAAAACCTTTAGATGATGTCACAGTTAGCTTCCACACCAAATTGACCCAACCCAAAGTCACCTTGACAGAGGGAAACTCAATTAATGAATTGCCTCCATTTCACTGGCCTGTGGGTTTTTCGTGGAGCAGAATTTCTTTCTTTCTGTTTCTTTTTTCTTTCTTTCTTTTTGGTGTTTGAGATAGGTTTTCTCTGTGCAGCCCTGGCTGTCCTGGAAATTGCTCTGTAGATCAGGCTGGCCTCAAACTCAGAGATCAGACTTCCTCTGCCTCCCAAGTCTTGGGTTTAATGGTGTTGGCCACAACCACCTGGCTGAGCATTTTCTTATTATTGTAGGATATATATTTTACCAGCTCAAATACAAAACAAAAGATTTTCTTTGTCTGACTGTATACAATAAACAGTTAATATTTATATTGTATATTATATTTAAATTACAGATATATATTACCTTTAAAAGTTTATATATTTTCAGAACAAGGGAACCAGACACCAATAAAAACAGATGGTCCAGATGATCCAACATTTCAACAGACCTCTGATATAGTTTCCTCTGAGTTCTGCATCCAAAACAGCTTCAAGGTTGCTGATCGAGATGAACCAGCCATACAAAATATTTCAGTCAGGACTTGATGATAATTCTAAATTTTCTCAGGGTCTCTCAAAGATCACCAGAATCCACAAATCAACAAAAAAAATAGTCTAGAAAACTATGCTAAAATTTCCCAATATTGTTTATGAATGTTTGTTTTTATTTAAGGGGGTTAATTATAAATTGTTATTGGTCATAAATAATCTCATTCTAAAAAAAGAAAGGGGTCTACGATATAGAAATGAGAAAAAAGGATATATTATTGAATCTACTTTACTCTAAAAAGCAACTACTAATCTCAAAATATTTTACATTGGTTTGGATTTTAGTTTATTTATATAAATTTAAGGTTAATTTAGTTATACCATATGTATATTTCCACTCTTGTTTAAGGTATTATGTTTATGTAGCTCATTTAAAAATGTAATATATAATTATAACTACAAATTAATAGTTAGTCATCTATAATAGTCAAACTTATAGTCATGTTAGTTAGGGTTTCTAGATATACAAAGATATATTTCAGATAGATAGGTATTCTTCAAACATTTCAAAGACCTACACAATATGGTACTTAAATATTTTAATAACTTAGACTTTTCATGACAGTGAGACATGTCTGCTCCTAGCAGCACCAATATACTCAAGAAAAGATGATGTGCATCAAAGAAACTCTATATGGAATTTGTTTTCTTCATGAAAAAAAGCTAGCCATCTGGGCTAAGAAATTGCCCTTGCCTCAATTGCTTACAGTTACTGCCCAAACTGGACCAGCAGGAGGAAAGGCAACTGATGAGCTTTTCTAAGACAAGGTAAAAGTCCTCCAAAATTTCCTGCTTCTAAAATAAGGCATTTCAGATATTCTAGGCCTGTAGACCAAATATGGATGCCCCAAAATTACAGAGAAATTTGGTGACTGTCTAAGCTGCCAACTGTTTCTGTAATTTCCCATCTTTTGAAAGTCACTTGCTTGTGCTTCCTGCTTAATCAGGTAATACTATTTCCTTTTCAGGTCTTTGATGGAGTTGAAGACTAGATAATTATAATTATAGTTTTTCTTAGTTATGATAAAAGATAAATTAGATATAAGACTTTAAACTCACCAAGATAGGATAGATAATGAAGTATTTTCTTTAACTTTTTCAAATACAAAAGACTAGATATTGTAACTGTAATCCTTACTTGATAATGGTTTTATTGTATGTAATTTTACTATGTTAAAGTTAAAACCTTCCTTTTGATGGAATAGAAAGAAGTGAATGCTGTGGAATGACCCTTCTGTGCACTGTGAATATGAGTTGCTCTCATGGTTGATAATAAAAGCTGATTTGGCCTAAAGCCAGGCAGAATAAGGCTGTGTGGGAAAGTCAAACAGAGATACAGGGAGAAGAAAGGGCAGAAACAGAGGGAGAGGTGAGCCAGCCACCCAAGGAACAAGATGCCAGAAAATTGGTAAGACACATACTATGTGGCAATAAATAGATTAATAGAAATGGGTTAATTTGCTGGATGGTGGTGGCACAGGCCTTTAATCCCAGCACTTGGGAGATAGAGGCAGGCAGATCTCTGTGAGTTCAAGGATAGCCTGGTCTACAGAGTGAGTTCCAGGACAGGCTCCAACAATACAGAGAAACCCTGTCTCGAAAAAAAAAGAGGAAAGAAAAGGAAGGAAGGAAGGAAGAAAGAAAAAAGAAAGACAGAAAGAAAGAAAGAAAGAAAGAAAGAAAGAAAGAAAGAAAGAAAGAAAGAAAGAAAGAAGAAGTAGAAGAAAGAAGTAGGTTAATTTAAAAATAAAAGCTAATTAATAATAAGCCTGAACTATAGGCCAAACATTCTATAATGAATATTAAGCTTCTAAGAGATTATTTAAAAGTGGCTATGGGATGGGACAGAGAAACCTCCATTTACACCAGCTCTGGACAGGTGGGCCTGTACTATGTAGGAAAAGCAGCTGAGGAGAGCCAGAGAAACAAGGCAGTAACCAGCACTTCTCTACAGCCTCTGTTTCAGTGTCTGTTCCAGGTTCCTTCCCTGAACTCCTGCCCTGGTTTCCCTGATGACAGACTCTAACCCAGAAGCCAATTAAGCCTTTTCTCCCCTGTGCTGACTTTTGTCAGTGCTTTATTACAGCAACAAAAACCAAACTTGGAACAGACGAGTCAATGAAAACAAAGTACCAGTTTCTTCTCCATAACCTTTCCTCGTTGAAACTATAATAAATACCGACTATCACTTTGGTTGTTTATCTTAGACTTAGTTGACTCTGCTTCAGTTAATGTAGACAGGTATTCAGTTGCCAGTGCTTCATCAGCTCTTCTTTCTTACATTGTCATAACCATAAGTAACTTTATAGAACCATGGAAATACTACAGCTCTGTCTTTGATTGTACCTCTCACACATAGCCCCACGTCTCCTTAAAAAGCAGATAAGATAAGGGAATGTTATTTCCATTCATGTTATAGACACTTTGTAGGCACTATCAGCTTTATCACTTAAAGACAATTATGGAAGGCATAGTAATATAGAAGGAGGCCAAGGTGAAAGAATTTAATAATTTTACATAGTCATTGTATCTACTTGCTCAAAGTCACACAGGTAGAAAGTGAATGAGTTCATGAAAACTGAAAATCGACCTACTGTGTCATTCAGCTGCACCATTCTTGAGTGTTTGTCTGAAGGAAATGAAGTCAGTATAAAAATGTGTAACCATATTCTACATTTATTATGATATTGTTTAGGATACCCAAGATAGGAAATCGGGTTAGATGACTGTCCACTGATGATATAACCAAAAAGAGTGAAAGAAAATGAAGTGTTTAAACCCTATGAAGTAGTGTTTAGAGGTGAAAAAATGGAATTAAAACATTTATAGTTTGGAGCTGCCAGTTTGGAGCTGAGAAAGGCTCAAACATGATCACTGCTTTGTTTCATTTGTGGAAATATCTTTAATAGTGTAAAAGTAGAAGAGGGTCTAGTAGGAATGAGAAAGGGACCAGGATTAAGGATGTAAGAGGGCCTCCTTGGGAGAGAACAGAACATGATCAGAGTATAATATATGCTTGCATAGAAATGTCCCAGTGAACCAGTTAATCTCCATGCACAATAGGCATGGTAGTTCTAATCCTAAAAGAAGACAGCAGAGCTAAGACCTGCACCCAGTTCCATCCGGTCTAAAATCTTGGGGGTTTCTTTTTATTATAAAATGTACTGTAAAAACTTTAGAATAATATCATGCAAACTTAACTGAATATATGCCAGGTTTCTTTTCCTGCCAAAAAAGCTATAAAAATGATAAATAGGAGGCAACTATTTTTAGATAACTGACAAACAACAGTAGGTGACAGTGTTCTTTTACAGAAATAAAACCTTAGCCTGTACCTCAAAATCTCTCTTAGTAGGGGAGGGGCATTTCGGATATGGGGACACAAAGTAGAGACCCAGTGTAGTAACTCGTATGCTGAGCCCAGAACAAACACATTGGAGTTCAGGGGCAAGAGATTAAACAAGGAAAAGCGCTCATGTGGAAATGCAATGCTCACACTCAGACTCAGCAGAGCTCTGCAAACAAGCAAGCCACACATGCATATGACGATACCCTAGGGTGGTTATCAGAACTCACCTTCTCTGCACTGAAAACCGACCAGCAATAGCAGGGGTACCTCTATGGCAGGAGAGGGTAGAGTCAGTCCACTGACACTCAGAAAATTTATTGAACTTACAGTTTAGGCTCGATGAAGAGCTGACTACATTGCCTAATAAAGAAAATCAGAGACCAGATCAACAAATCATCTGCCAATCATTTAATTGTGTTCCAGGAAAAAACAGAGTTCGGCACCATTTAGAAGCAGCACCGTTGGGGCTGGAGAGCAAATTTGATGGGTAAAGTGCGAGCTATACGTGCATGAAGAGAGCAGTTTGGATCTGCAGAAACCGCACAAAGTGCTATTCAAGTGGAACAACAGCAAGACAGCAGCTAGAGACAAGAGAAGCCCCAGAAGCTCAGAGGAGAATGAGCAAACAGCAAGATAGAAGGCAATAAACCTCAACCTTGACACCTAAGGTTTTCCTGGTCTCCGTGTGAACACCAAGGCATGTGTGCCTGCACTGGTGCACAACACTAACAAACTCAAACAAGCACACATAAACATTACACTCAAAAATATAAAACAAATAATCACATCTAGACTCCATATGATGTGAAATTTGCATGTTTAAGACGAAATAAGAAATTCAGCATCGGGGAGTTCAGATAATGTTAAAATATTGATTAAACAAAGGCTTCCAAATTGTTAAGCCCCAGATGTTGGGATTAGTCTAACAAATATTTATACCAGACATAGTGCATGTTTTAAATTATTTAAAAGGGTCATAATAAAAAGCAGAACATCTTCTAAAATAATAAACAGGAAATTTATATCTAAAAATAAAATATCATTCTGTCTGGTTATTTTTGCAATGTAGGAAATTAAACTATGGACTCTGTATGTACTAAGCAATCACTGAGCCTCTGAGCTTTACCCAGTCACTAATATATAATATCTAAATGAAAAAAAAATTTCAGGAGAAATGTAAGAGCAAATTGAGAATAATATTGCAGGAAAGAAGATGTTAAACTTGAAACAAATTTTAGATAATATTTTAATAGTAAAATCATACAGCATTAATAACAAAGAAATTATGAAGAGTGAAAAGCTTACCAGTAGTAAATGGAACAATATTAATCATTTTAACGTCATTATAAGGAAGTTCCAAAGAAAGAGAGAAGTTGGAGAATGAAGAGTACCTGGGATCATTCTCTTGAGGAGAGGAAGGGATGGGGAGGAAGAATGGAGATTATTATGTATTGAGTTTAATAAAAAGAGTGGCAAACATTCTATTCATGAAAAGGAAGCCTACAAAAAGAAAGAATAGACTGAAACAAGATCAAAAGATTTACAGCACATAATCTAACACATACACACATATCTAAAACATATAAAAATTCTTTCCAAAACAATATTGTAAACAATTACCCTTCTCCAATCACGATCAAAAGAAAAAATTGTTTTCCTCATGAAAGTATCTATATAGATAGGCAATAGTTGCATGAAACAGTATTAAAAATCATAGTAAAATGGGACTTTATGTCCCCTGTAGTAACTATATTTGAGATCACTAACAGTTCCTAAGTTGCTGTTGCAATGAACCTAGGAAGAATGTGATACTTCCTAATACAGATAAATGGAAATATAATTTTGGCACAATAATTACATCCAAGAGTATTTACCCATGCATGAAAGAAAATATATGCATAACAAAAGTCTCTAAGATCCATGTTTACATTTATATATTAATAGTTGAATGTTTATTACCAGGAGAATACATTAAAAATTTATGGTATATTCATCCAATGAAACCATTCTAAAAATATAAATATGCTATGAATATACACATTTCTTCATGAGGGAGCTAGGTCCAGATGATATCATAATAAATTGTTCCTTTGCTAAGGAAATCTAGACAGGGAAACTGAATACAATAGAAATTGTAATCATGTCATGGAGCTAGGGGTTTAGATCACCACTATAGTACTTGCCTAGCATACCAAGTTTCTATAACTTTGGTCTCCAGCACACACACACGTGCACACACATGCACACGCACACACGAATGCAATACTAAGTGATGTAAATACAGTAATGCAACAATAAGAGAAGGGAGAGATGGAATTAGACTACCACAAAATTTCTGTATTTAATAAGGACTAGTATCCTATTTACTTTAAAGAACTCTCTAGCTAAAAATGAAGATTATTATTTCCAAAGAATCACTGAAATTACATATTCAAAACACATAAGAAACAAAAATGGAATACTGAGACTATTCTGGAACATAAAGATAAAAGGAAGCAAAAGGGAACGAGGGCTGGAGAGGTGGCTCCGTACTTAGGAGCATGTGGCGCTCGTGCAGAGGACCCAGCACCAACATGGTGGGTCATAGCCACCTAACTCCCATTCTAGGGTCCAGTGACTTCTGGCTATAAATACAGACATGTAAGCAAATGTACATACACATAAAACAGAAGTAAATAAACCTTAACATATTTTTTTCAAAAATGAAAAGAGAATAGAAACACACAGTAATGCAAAGACAAAACTACTAAGAACAATAAGAGCTACAATAATCCACTAAAGAACACATGTCATAAACATGAAATGGCATTAATAACAGCAAAGGGAGCAAAGACACAAGGATGTTTGTAATCACAGTTTGGCTGTCATTATCTGAAATTATCACACCTATAAGATGTTGCATGAAGACTCCCGGAAGCCAACACACAAACCTGTATTAGATATTCTAATTATTAAGTAAAGAACCAAAGTGGACTGCTATCACTTAGTTTCTAAAAAAAATAACAAGAAAGCAATAAAAGATATGATAACCATACAAGAAGCAGGGAACAAATTTCAGAAGTCCTTTCTTGAGTATAAAATGGATTAAATTCTCCAATCTAAACAAAGGTGCTAAACGCATAAGAAAATAGACTGATACAAACACAAGGAAACCAAATGAACAGATAGAAAATAAGATAAAATTCCACGCAAATGAAAAGAACAGAAGACTGTGCTTTTAACAGGGAACGTCTGAAGTGATCAAAAACTATTAAAGACATGAGTCACCATACATGAATCAGAGGTTATATTAAAGCACAGTGATGGAACGAAAGACAAAAGGCATATGATTACCTCAAAATACCCAGAAAAAAGACATCTTGACAGAGCACAGAATAGGTTGACAAAAAAAATCACCAAAAGAAGGTACAGAAAGAAAATTATGTCAAGTCAATAATGTCCATGTGACAATTTCATAGCTAACATCATTGTAGAGACCTGAGCATTCTTGCTTTTAAAAATCACAAAAAGATAAGAATGTTTCTTATTAAATATATGAAAGTTTATTAAAATCAGTTTTAAAAAACTGTATGTATGAGTGTGTGAGTGTGTGAGAGAGAGAGAAAGAGAGAGAGAGAAAGAGAGAGAGAGTATGTGTGTCCATATGTATGTGTGAGGCCAGAAACATGCTTTAGATGTTCTTATTTATTGATCTTTACCTGTTCCTTTTTGAGGCAGAGCATCTCCCTAAACCTGAACTCATGTATACTGGATCATTCAGGAAGACTCCAAACCCCAGTGGTGCCTCTGCCTCCCTCTCTTTAGAACTAGGATTATAGGCATGCGCAGGACACCTGAAGTGATACCTAGGTAGTGTGATCAAAACTCTAGTCCTTATGACTGTGCAGCAAGTGCCCTTTACTACTGAGTCATCTGTCCAGCCTGAAAATGAGTATATTAAAATACATAACCCCTCCCATGTCTGGTGAAGCATTGTTCACAACAGCCAAAACAGAGACACACACTGTGTCCATCACTTAAACCCCTCCTTACCCACCCTCCTCTCTCTCTCTCTCTCTCTCTCTCTCTCTCTGTCACACATACAGCACTTGGAATATTATTCAAATTTTACAAAGAAGACATTGTACAGAAGAATTTGGAGTGAATTATACTTTGTGAAAAACTGGTCAGATGATACACTGTATGATATAGTATCATTCATACACTTAAATTAGATATTTAAAAAGTTGAACTCAATGGCATAGGGGTACAATAATAGTCAGTACAGACTAAGATTAGAGGAACAAGAGAGATACTAATCAAAGTATCTTATAATTTTATCATATAAGGTCAATATATCCTGATCTAACATGTAAAATGTTTATTATAATAAATAATATCTGACTTCATGGTCCGCATTTATCAAAGAAATAGCCACTGGGTATTCTTACCAGAAACCAAAAATGGGTAAATGTGTGAAATGGTAAGCTAATAAAATTTATTGTTGTGTTCAATTCACAGTATGTACATGTGTTTATGTGTGTTTATGTACCTTAATAAGTTATAATATATAATTTTCTAAATAGTTTGATTAAAGTTGAAAATGTCTCTCAATATTTTTAAATAAATGATTGCTATGTACGTGGGTAAAGCAATAAATAGCAGGAATCAATGACTGGAACATATGCAAAAACAGAAAAACATAACCAATTTAAAGATATGGCTTTTAAAGAAATGGAGTTGATTGAGCTAGGAGAAAATAAAAGCAAGCAACTGACTCTAAAGAAAAGCTCTTGCTATGCTGTGCATAGGTCAGACATGAAAAGTGTGATGCTGAGCTGCAATGCAGTTAATGACTCGGGTGTCTTTGTGGGGAATCTATATAAACCACCAAAACCAAACAAGACAAACAGAACGTGAATTTTGTTTCTAGTCTTCACATAAATCTTGTTATCAACAATCTTCTCACAGAAGAAACTTTTAAGTACATATGATCTCATAAGTTGATTCCATATATATATTATAATTAAGACAGAAGCAAAATCAAAATTAGACATTTATTCAGAAAATAGAAGAAAAAGAAAGATTTTCATGATGTCTGCAGAAACCTGATATCAATTCTTGATAGTGAATAAAAGGAAAAGTAACCACACTCTTAGCAATATATAAAATAGGTAATATAGCATGATAAATGATACACAAATATCAAAAGGAGGGGACTCTTTATATACGAGTAGATGAATAGTTATAAGAACCAGTAATGAAGAGATAGGTAACATAAAATATCTTAGTAAGCAATATCAAAGCACCACACTGTACCATAAATATATAGCATATAATTAGTACTTGTCCATTAAAGACAATAAAATAAATGAGAGGTGAATATACAAAGCTTGATATGAGAATGTTGGATGGCAGGCAAAAGGGCGTTAGCACATGGCAGAAGCTGAACACAGACGGGTGGGCGGGTTGTCCCTTCTCTTTTCTCTCTCCTAATAAGTTGTAAATGTTACTAGGCTCCGGATTTGAAACACATCTGGTCAGATTTGCAATGTGGAATAAATAATTAGTGATTATTTTACTAGCCAATGACAGGAATACCATTTAGATCTTAAAAATCAAATATGACTTATGACAAGATATGTTGAACATGACTATATTTTAAATAGCAAAAGAAGTAACTATGAATATTTGATAAAACTGCAGTATTGTTGCCATCCTAACATACATAGAGTAGAAATTTGTTTCCCTCTTGAGTTTTAAACTAATCATGAATTACATAGTAAACACTAAATCATACATAAGGTGTTTCATATTTGAAAATAACACATTATAATTGAAAATAAGTAATAAAGGCCTTTGAACAAAGTACTCAAGTTACAAGAGTACCTGAATCTTCAAAGCCATATTCTTCCCACCCTCAGAGCCATCAAACCTCTTCTTCACAAGGAGCATTCACATGACAGGATGCTAAAGCCTTAGACAAAGTCACAACCTATGTAGGAATGCTTTAGCTGAAGGAACTAACCAGAGGTTGTCTACCTTGAATTTCAGTTAATACAACACCCTGTTTGTGTTTCCCACTGAGCTAGAGAACTAATGTTTACATGCCCTTCAGCTTTCATTAAACTTAGTTTAATGTCTTTTATTATCTTAGTATGAAAATGAGTTCCATACTTTTTGCTTTGAGAATCGGAAGAGATATTTGCTCTTCAGAAATGTGAAAACGTAACAGATCTACACTGGGTACATAATGCTAAGCTCAGGTCCTGGGAGTCCCAATTCTATGGTAGCCTTCACATTTTCCAGTGTCTGGTATAAGCCCACCTTCTTTTAGTATTTTAATCCAAGGCACATAAGTACTATGGTCAAGATACAGTTAAGCTGTAAAGTCATTTCTTTTTAATATAAGAATTTTGGTTTACCCTGACCCAAACATATGAGCCCTTTGAAAGCAAAGGAGGCTGATGATAGGCTTACAAGTAAGCAGTCATTCATATGAGAACTTCTCACAGGCACCATGTGGTGAGGAACTGGATTGTCTATGTGAGCTGAATCCTCTCCCAGACTGATGATAACAGAGACCTCAGTCATCCAAATATTAGTATAGCCATGTGCTGCACAATAATGTTACTGGTAGATTGCACAGATGAAGATGGTCCCATGGGATGCTATTACCCACTGATGTTATAATTTTCTTAGTTTGTATTTTCCACAATGACAAAGTCACCTAAATTATATTGCTCAAAACATGTGTCTGTGCTTAAATCCTATTCAAAGCCAGTGAATAGAAGAGAACATTGAGCTACACTGAACACAATAAACCCAGTGTCGGTTTAGACTTGTGAAGTCTTGAGCAGAGAATCCCTGACTTCCATCCCACATGAGCTGATAGAAATAGGTGATTTTTTAACAGCTAAATTTGCAGTTATTTGTTGTAAAAGAGTACATGGGTAATATGTATGCCACGCAGGCTATTTATCACTCACAGAAACTAAAAATCTGTAACACAATGGTGAGGTCTGAATGTCCCCCACAAGATCACAAGTTTGAAGAGTTGGTCCAAGCTGGTGGTATTCTCGGGGGATGTTTAGTCGTTTTGAAAGAGCTGCCTGGTTATCAGAGCTGTGCTGAGGCTTTTCCTTCCTCATCCATCAAGATGCTTTCTGAGGAGCACAGCAAGTTTCCCACCACCACCGCAGTTGGACGCATGGTCTGTTCTTGCCACCACAACTGAAATCCTCCACTCTGCACACCCTTCACCATGATGAACTGTGCATCAAGCTATGTGTCTCCTTCCTTAAGGTGCTACAGTCAGGCATTTCTCATAGGGAGTCATAAAATATATAGCATCATACCACAATTTTAAAATGCAGTTTTCCCTATACTATTATATTTTGTGCAAATTTTATTTTAATTTCTGGCAGAAGGCACCCTTATTGTGCTTCCTTCCTTCCTTTTGCTCAATATGTGTATTTATAAAGCCCCAGACCAAGTATCTGGTACGCCGTATGCAATCAGAAATGACAGGCCCACATGTATGATTTTATTCTTAATTTTCCCAAAGCACTAAGACAGAATATGCTATAGCAATTTAATTACTATATGCTATACTGTTACTGTATAAATTGGTATCTGTAATCAGTTTTCCCTGGTGGCTATTTTTTAAATATTTTTATTGATTGATAGGTTCATGCACTTTTATGCTGAATTTTAGCTGTTTTTCACCCTCCATTTTCTACTCTCTTCCTCGAGTCTCCTGCTTTCCCCTGTGTGTGACGCACTGAGCTTACTCAGAGTTCCTTGCAGGAATGTGAGTAACAAATCATTAACAGGAGCAACTGCAGCTTAGCAGTAGCTACACCATTGTAGAAAACGATATCCCATCTGCCGACAGCTCTTACTTGCCAACCAAATATTTTAAAATTTCATTTTGGGGGTTCTTGAGCCTTATGCTTTTAAATGATATCTATTAAAGTCATCAACAAACAGCTAAGTGACTTTACAGAAATCTTAGTTTGAAAGAGACCTCAACTCCCAGGACCTGGGAATTTTTCAACAACAGCACAATAACACCACCAAAAAAAAATGATTTCTTCTTTATATCTGAGCTGTAGAAATAGTATCCAACTCCTCTATTCCTGGGCCACACTGCCAGGATTCCTGATTTAAGGAGACTATTCTGAATTTATGATTCTGTGTTACTACAGAATCACTATTTAAATCAGTGATTCTCAACCTATGGGACAAGATCCCTTTGGGGACCTAAAAGTCCTTTCACACTGGTTGCATAGTAAATATTTACACTGTGATTGATAACAGTGGCTAAATTACAGTTATGAAGTAGTAATGAAAATAGTTTTGTGGTTGAGGAACTGTATTAAAGGGTCACAGCATTAGGAAGGTTGAGAACCGCTGTTTCAAACTGCATTTCAGGTGGACACGGTGAAGTGTGAAAAAAAATAAATTTTGCTACAGACCACATTTATTTTTAAAATAAACAATTTAAGGCTGGTGAGATGTCTCAGTGGTGAAGAGCAATTGTTGCTCTTGCAGAGGACCCAAGTTCAACTCCCAGCATCCACATGGTAGCTCACAACCACTTGTAGCTCCAGTTTCAGGAGATCCAATGCCCTCTCTGACCTCTACAGGCACCAAATATGCACATAGTGGTACACAGTGCACAGGTATATGTGCAGACATAACACTCACACATAAAATATTTTACTATGAGCGCTCACTATGAACTGAATCTTGGTACAAGTAGAGTGAGTAGATTTTATGGGATTCCTACTTCCACCAGGTGATAAATTGAGGCAGATGCAACTGGGAAAAGGACCATTTAGAATGGGATCCCAGAGAAATTCATATGAAGTTATTATGTACATATCTTATACTCAGTGGCATATATCAGTAACATAGTTAAAGAGTTCATCAATTCTGAGAACTGTTCTACCATAATTTAGAAGACTGTCAAATCTTCCTTTTACATCAACCATATTTTCCATTTGAGATTAAAGGTGACTTACACTTAGTCATATGAAGTAAAATAGGAACTGAATGCTCTACATGAAATCAAACTCAATGCAGAACAGATTGTTCTGAACTGACCTCTTCAGATTTATTTTAAACTAGATGCCTTGCTGGGTAGCGACTCTTTCAGCTGAGATTGAGGACCTAAGTTTGATCCCCACACCCTACATGGTAGAGGGAGAGAACCAACTCCTGCAAAGTGTCCTTTGACCTCCATCAGTGCTCCTTGATTTCTATGACCCTCCCACACACAAAATAATAAACACTAAAAAATAAAAATAAATGTGTTTTTATTGTTCTTTTGTTCCTTAGCTGTGGCCTACAGGACTCACTAATTCAAACCATCATAGGATCAGTGACCCCAGGCTGATCTGTAAACCGTTTGGAGTATGTTTAATGCTTGAGAGAAATTTCTTTCATTCTGTTTTCTCTCCAACGACATAGCTTTAAGTAGTCAAGGAAAGCACAACTTGTGTGTTCGTTTAGAAGAACTTTTCAGACTGCTGTATGGCATGGTTGACCACTCAGAACCCGGACAAAAGAGATCCAATACCTAGTTCTGGGGGGGGGGAATGATTGCTGGTTCCCTGTACCCATGGTTTTGGTTGACTTGACAATCCTGATCTCAAGTGCTCTCCTTTGGGGTACCAAGCCCCATGGCTGGTCATACTCCAGGCTTCCTTACCAGCCCATCCCTGGCCATCAAGACATTTTTCCCCTGGGAGCTGAGAACATGGACCCTCCTTGCTCAGAGCTGCTGCATGGCTGCATTTCTTTCTCCTGGTGCCCTCGAAGGTGGAAGCACTTTCTCACCACTGTGAAGCAAGTCCATTCTTCATTCCCAGGGGCACCGCCTCGTCTTTTGATTTTCCATCTGTACCAACTGCAGCCTCAGTCATCCAGGAAAGGATCAGTGACCCCAGGCTGTGCTTCTCTTCTTGTTTCTTTTCTTAGGGCCACAAAATAATTCATCTCAGTCATGTACTCCTGGCTTCACTTTCACTAGCAGAACCCTTGTCCATCCCTCCTGCTTTGTGTACTTTGTGGTGGAGAGCCTGGAGGGAATCTTTTCGGTCCAGGAAGGACTTCAGCAGATCTCAATAGTAATGTTCAGGATCACATGAGTATCCTGGAGACAAAGATGTAGGCTCAGAAGGGAGGAGAAATTCACTGCAAGGCCAAGTCACTCCCAAGAAGATGAGCTGCTATTTATCAACAGCTTGCCTAGGACTCCAAAAAGCCAACCATTAGAGCTATACAACTAGGGGGGACAGCGACTAGCACTCACAGTCCATATACCCTCAGCCCATGTCCTCTTTGACCTCCAGACAACCAGCCCTTGGTGGCTTAGGAGAAAAGAAGGAGGTAGCCAGGGTGCCCACCAACATCCATTAAAAACCTCCATCTGTTTCCACACTATAAAATCTTGAGTGAGAATCATTTTGCAGAATATATTAAAATCTTCTCTTTCTTCTGGTAAACAATCATGTTTTCCCATTTGTATAGTGAGGACAATTATAATACATCTTGACACTTTTTGTTTAACTTGTCAAGAATCCCAGGGCTGATTTCTATTCTCAGACACAGATATTTTGGTTTTGTCTAATATTTTGCTTTCTCCTGTTCTTTTACTCCAGAATCCCTAATTAGGATCATCATTCATTAACCTTATTATATGAGCATTTGCATAATAACTTGTATCTTAGAGTTACTATTATATATCAGCATACACAAGATATTTTATTACCATGGCAAACCCTAATGATGAATATTATCAGCTTATGTTTTATTTGAGAAAGTGGATGCTTAAATAACCTTGATTTGTCCAGAATCTTGCTCTTAGTTAGTGACGCATATAAAGTTTGAATAAGAAACAATTTTTTGAATATATTATCTGTGGTCATTTACATTTATATTGGTACTTTTTAGTGTCATATAAAATAATTTGGAGTAGGAGGCAAGAAGAGGCTGCACTGTAACAATTGCTACATATTTGCTTTGGTAAATATTCTACTGTGCTTAGCTCACACTTAATCGTTCTTCATACCCGAAACATGCAAGTGTACATACCAAAATAGCACAGAATCTTCATAGAATCCACCATCCTCCTTAAGAAAGAACCTCCCAGGAGATAGAAACATTCTTCTCCACTTTAAAAATGGAAAATAGCTTCCTTCCATAATGAGTAATTGATTTGTCTTCCATTATTACCTCTAATAATATATTTCTAATAACAGAGAGAGAATCCAGGCTTTCTACAGTTAACTGTAAAACATACAAAACTAGAAACAGTGCTTCATAAAGTGATTTAAATATTTTTGAGTGTTTATTGAAAGTCTGGGCTTTTGTTAGTAACAATATGACTTTGAGATTGTTCTCTTTATGATATCTATATTATCTGGTTTTGCTTGTTTTGTAACCTAACAAAGAGTGTCTAATCTACTAAATTGCTTTTAGAGTGTTCTGAATTCTTTTCCTACTAAGATCTGGCTCTTGGGACTCCATGTTGATCTACACACAGCATCTTTTTAGCAAGAATCTTCATACATCAGTTTTTTCAGTATCCCCACCCACTTGTCTGTCAGCTCCCCAAGCAGATTCTCCCAGCATCCCTGTCTACCATGTATTATTTGATCACCATGGATGATGACCTTTGGCAAGATATCTAATTTGTTTATTTTCCCAGAGTCCTTCAATACTTGTGATTTATTTTTTTCCTAGTAATTCCATTTGCTTAAAGCAACTTCTCTGATTAAGGGGTAAGTGTATTACATCCTGACCAGTTTCCCCTTCCTTCGCTATTCAATCCCTTCCCCCAGCTCCCTTTTCCCCCATCTCCACTCTTCCTCTGTTCCCCTTCAGGAAAGAGCAGGCCTTCCCAGAATATCAACTGAACATGGCATTCAGGTTTTTCTCTCAGTTGACTTTAGACTGTGTCAAATTAACAATAAAACTTTACAAGAACATATTCCGATGTGTGCTTGCTTGGAGATGAGACCATAGTTGGGTACTTTTCAATCACCCCACTCTTTCAGTCATAGTACCTACTAGGAAGGCCAGGGGAGTGAGTCATCATTATAAAATGGCAAAACTCTCAGATGAGGTTCTGTAAGGAGCAATTTAAAACTAAATATGGCTGACACTGGAAACGTTTCTCTTGAGAAATTCTTATGTTGCGTGCATCTTGGTGAGGCAATAGCTGGATACGCCTCAGCTTTGCTTGAAACCACTACTCCAGCATGCCTCTATGGACAGGTAAGCTTTGTACTGGTGAGTTCCTTCTCTACCTTCCTAAGAATAAGAGCCCATGTACAGTCCCGGGAGAGGGATGGCAGAAATCATTTGGGCATCTGTTTCAGTTCAGAACCTATGCAGTGTCACAGGGATTGGCAAGACTTCATAGCTCAGAGGTCTCCCAAATTCCCTGGCCTTTGTGAAGAGCACCTTATGCTTCCATTTACATGACAACACCTGGCTCTCATTTGCAACATCTCCAGCAAGTTTCCACTGAGCCAATTTGGCTGCTGAGGCTGTTATTATTGAACCAGAGTGATGGAGCTCCTGCGAGGTCTCGATGATGATAATATATGAGGCTTTCTGAACCCTACGCAGTCCAAATTCAGACAATAGTTATTCAAGATGGTTCAAGACTATTGCACCCTGAAGATTTACCAACATACCAGGCAGCCTTCTCCAAAGTCAGAGTACTGTAGTCTTCCCAACAGCGAGAACCAACACTTTCTGAATTGATATCTTCTGGGACTGTTTCACCTTCACTCCCATGGAAGAAGACTCCCTCCTCACTAGGTAGGGATAATGGCTCTACTTTTCTTGCTGTGCTTTTTTGTCTCATGCTCCCAGAGTATAAGAAGCTTCCATTTTTCTGTGGTTGAATCCCAGCATTCTCTTCTGGTCTGTAGCCTCTCTGTGTACTTACACAGCTGTTACTTGGGTTTTACCTTGTAGGACGTCAGGTGAGTGGTGGGTATATTTATTCAACCACCTTGTACATCTCCAATTACCTTTCAAGACAGTTTTCTTTATTCTTNAAAAAAAGAGAACAGCTCATAGTCTTATTTAATAAGCTATTCTCCATTTTCAGGGCTAATTTACTTTGTGTCTCATATCCGAAGGGAATCAGTGTGGCACTGTTATATTTGTTTCAAATACTTAGCCTGATGGATGCTGTATGGCATATCTTTGGGTTCACGTCAGTGCTTTGTGTTGAAAGATGAAATAGAAAAAAAATCATTTAAGGAAAAAGAAGACAAGGAATTTAAATGATCATAAGCATTAAGTACAGAATACCTATCAGGTAACAATTCATTTCCCTAATAAAGGACTATTGACTCTTGCTATATAGGCTTAAATTTCAGAAGGAGAGAGGATATAAGTTATATAAAACAAATTTCAGATATTCCTGTTAAGAAATCATGCAAACTGCAATATTAGAAAACAATGCTTTTATGATTCTGTCTGCTTACCATCTTTTCCATACAGAGAGAGAGATACTAGAGTTTCTACTATACTGAGGATTTACTTTTTTCACTAATCCATGTTGCCACAGGTCTTTGAACTATACATGGCTTAAATTGTCATCTAGTCCAGTCTGAAACACCCATTGTGTATTTTAAGGGAACATTTAAATATTTGCGTTGTTTAGTTGTTTAAGATGTTCCCATAATGTTGTCTATGATTATGTATATTACATATAGTCAATATAATCAAAATAAAATAAATATTTATAATATATATAAAACAAATTTCATATACTCCTGTTAAGAAATCATACAAGATATATTACAATATATATACTTTTATATGTAATGGTTATATATATATAAAAGAGTAGTTCATAAAACAGATGTCTCTGAATGTTTCATTTTTAAGTATTTACTATTATATATTGTTTGTATTCCAAATATTTTAACTTTTATAATAATCATTTGAGATCAAATATTTTTCATTCCAAAATAAACATAGATGCAATTATACTGCATCTGAACTTACTACAACCTTAGTAATGAAACACTAGCTCAGAAACAAAGAAGGTTAAATCAGTTAGTGAAAGGAGGAGAGGAAACAGAAAGATGCCGTATACACAAGGACAAGGTAAGTGTGGAGTTATAGTCAAGGACAGGCACAGTTACCAACTGGAATTTATCTAGTGGGCTGACTTTCTTAACTAAGGTACTACAGGGAGATGAAACATCCAAAATAGAATGAAGTCATTCACTAGTTAAACAGTTGCAAGGGAAATAAGATACAATCAAATACATAATTGAAGAAAAGGCATTTGCCAATGTCCAACATCTCTTTCTAGTAACATTCTGAATAGTCTTGGAATAGAAGGGAGGCGAAAAGAAAAGAAATCCCTTTATCTGGTAAAAATATCTGTAAAAAAAAATCTAAAGCTGATATATTCTGTGATGAGACCTTGGCAATGTCTCTCAATGGAAGGAACAGAGCTAAGTGATATCACCACTTATAATGGTTATACAAAGTCTCTACCCATGTTATATGGCAACAAGGGAATAAAAGATATCTACATCAAAAGGTAATATAATCTCAATAATTTTTATTTTTTCAGTTTCATGAACTCCCACTTATTAATTGTTGATCTTAGTGCCTGAGCTAGCAGTATTCTGTTCAGAAAGTCTTCTCCTATGCCAACGAGTTCAAGGAAATTCCTCACTTTCTCTTCCATCAGGTTCAGTGTATCTGGATTTAGGTTGAGGTCTTTGATTAATTTCTAGTTGAGTTTTGTGCAGGATGATGGATATGGATCTATTTGGATTCTTCTCAGGCAGTCATCCAGTTTGACCAGCACTGTTTTTTAAAGATGCTGGTTTTTCCCCAGTGTGTATTCCTGGTCTCTCTATCAAAAAATAAGGTATCTTTAAGTATGTGAATTTGTGCATGCATATTCACCTTCCATTGATCACCAGGTCTGTTTTTGTGCCATGCTGTTTTTATTATTTAAGGTCACCTATGTATACACTCAAATCATGTACAAATAAGGATATTTTGACTTCTTCGATTCCTATTTGTATCCCTCTGAACTCCTTTAGTTGTCTTATGGCTCTAGCTGAGACCTCAAGTAGTATAATGAATGGGAATAGAAAGAGTAGACAACCTTGTTCTTAATTTTAGTAGAATTTAAGTTTCTTCCCACCCATATGATAATTAGGAGCTGTGGTATGATCAATAAGTTTTTCTCTCATAACCCTAAGATCCCTTATTACACCTTATCCCTGGAACAATAAAATGAGCTGTCTCTCTGAAGTTGACCCCCGAAAGGTCTTTCTGACATACTCATGACCCTCTGAACCCTACTTCTAGTCCCTTCACCCTTATGGGCTGGTGGCCAGCAATGCCGGAGGGAAAGGAGATCCATATTCTAGAAAGTCTTTCGTTTCTTTCTTGATCTCTATTTTGACCCATTTTTCATTCAGTAGTAACTTGTTCAGCTTCCATGAGTTTATAAGCTTTCTGCTGTTCCTGTTGTTTCTAATACCCAGCTTTAATCCATGATTATATAGGATGTAGGGCATTGTTTCAGTTTTCTTGTATCTGTTGGGATTCTTTCTGTGTCAAAATATATGGTCAGTTTTAAAGAAGTTCCTCAAGCTGCTGATAAGGAGGTGAATTCTTTTGTGTTTGGGTGAAATGTTCTGTAATTATCTGTTAGGTCCATTTGGTTTATAAGGTCAGTTGGATCCAGCATTTCTCTGTTTAATTTTTGTCTGGATGATCTGTCTATTGGCAGGAGGTGGTATTAAAGTCTCCCACTATTAGTGTGTGAAGGTCAATATGTGATTTAAGCTGTAGTAATGTTTCTTTGTGTTTGATGCATAAATATTCAGAATTACAATATCCTCTTAGTGGATTTTTTTTCCTTTGATGATTCTTTATCATCTTCCCCTTTCTCTTCTGATGATTTTGGTTTGAAGTCTATTTTCTTAGATGTTACAATGGTTACCCTGGCTTGCTTCTTGCATCCATCTGCCTTAAATAATTTCTCAGTCCTTTTACCTGAGGTGATATCTATCCTTTATGTTAAGGTGTATTTCTTGAATGCAAATGAAGGATGGGTCTTGTTTTGCATCCATTCTCTTAGTCTGTGTTTTTTGATTGCGATATTGAGACCATTGATGCTAAGAGATAACAATAAGCAGTGTTTGTTGATTTCTGGTTTTTGTAGGGTGTTCTACCAGGATCTGCTTATTCCCCTCAGAATGCAAAATAGTGAGAAAAAGCCCCAACAGGAGATCTGCTACAGAGCTAAGGATAAAACGGGAGATTGGATTGGAGGGGAGGAGGAAGAGTGAAGATCTGAAGCTTGCCTACATGCTGCACTGGCCTACTTGTTTTTCTGGCCGTCTTGGCTTGTGGGTTCCCAAGGAATGCTTTCTGGAGTTGGGGGCACTGATAAAGCAATAACCTGGAAGAAGGAAGGTTGAATGAGAAGATCTGTGTGATCCACTGGGGATGGGGGGATGGAGGAGGGGAAGACATGTCCTTTGATACTGAGCTGGGGATGAAACTGGAAGAATTGAGTTTGGAAAAGGGGAGGGAGAGATGGAGGTCGATAGTTAGCCTACCTTCTTCCCTGACCCTTGTGGTCTATGGGCACCCAGGTCTGCACTAGTCTTTGTTCCTGGGATAACACAGTAACTGGGGGAATGAAGGTTGAGGGATGGACTGTCTACATGAGCCACTGGAGATGGGAACAGAGAGGAAGGGGAGGCTATATATAGCATGTAGTCTGCTACAGAGCTGAGGATGAACTTGCAGGACTGGATTTGGAGAAGAGAAAAGAAAGGTGAAGATCTACAGTTAGCCTGTCTTATCTATTTCCCTGGCTGCAGAGGATTCAGGACCCCTAAGAAATGCCTGTTGAATTTGGGGGCTGGAATAAAAAATGATGTGGGTGAAGGAAGGCTGGAGTAGATCTGTGTGGTTCTCTGGAGGTAGGGACAGGGAGGGAAGGGAAGATGCAACAGGGAGTCTGCTACAGAATTGCCATGATATTGGGGGATTGCATTTCGTGGGGAGGGGAGGGAGGCTAAGATCAGCAGTCATCCTGTTTTCCTGCTGGGACTGGTCTTCAGGTTCCCAGAGAAGACTTGCTAGATCTGGGGCTGTTAAAAGAATTGAGTCACATAAAGGAAGTTTGGAGAGAAGTTCTATGTGAACCACTCAGTACAGATGAATGCATGAGTTGGGGACAATGCAAAAGTAAAGGACAGGATCAGGCAGACTCACTGGCTAGATCCTGGAGAAGCATATCAATGAATTTTTTTAAATGTGTCTATATAATCATAACCTTGGTATATTACCTAATTATTAGAAAAATAAATTTTGCATATAAAAATATATGTACTTCTTCCCTAATATCAAAGCTGCCATTTCATTTTCTCAATGAAACTTTAAAGGCTGAGCAGACTGCAAATCAGAGTGCTACTGAAGGCAAAATAGTCGGGCAGAGAGCAGGACAATGGCACAGCACAATGAGAAGATTGATTGGCAGCAGAAGAGCACACGAGCTCCAGAACTTCCATATACCAAAATTCAGATTTACTGTTCGATTAAACTCCTTTTTCACTGCGTGTAGACAAAAGGCAACAATGCTGGCTTATATTTAGGAATATTGATGTGGTATATACATAAAGTATTAACTTTTAATAGATGTAGTATAAACCTGTGTATTAGGGTTTGCTTTCAAATACTCATTTGCTTTCCTGGTCAAATCAATAGTCACAGACACTGATGTGTTTCTCAATGCCTGGACCATTCTGTGATATCACACCAGAGGGAGTGAGATCAGTTCTTGTGCAGTGGCAGGAAGAGATGAGGAGAGATTGCTGCCCCTGGATACCAAGGCCCAATATCACTTGGGGTGCTATAAAACTGCATTTTTAAAAATTAACTTTTCATTAAAATGTGATTTCTTAAGCACATAAATGGGATGTGGGATTCCCCTCTATATGCTGTGAATATCATTGGTTAATAAAGATACTAGCTTGGCCTAATAGAATAGAACAGAGGTAGGTGGGAAAAACTAAAGTAAATGCTGGGAGAAAGAAGGCAGTCAGGAGAAGCCATGTAACCCCACACTGGAGCTTTATTTGGTAAGCCACAGCCACATGGCAATACGCAGATTAACAGAAATGGATTAAATTAAGATGTAAGAGTTAGCCAATAAGAAACTAGAGCTAATGGGCCAAGCAGTGGTTTAATTACTACAGTTTCTGTGTGGTTATTTCAGGGCTAAGCAGCCGGGAACCAACAAGCAGGCTCCTACAACATAAATGGGCTAAATTAAGTCCTATATAATTCTTCAACCTGCTCCATGAGGAGAATTTATTGCTTTATTTCCCTTATTTTGCAATATTGCACACATGAATGGATAAATCAAAATTTCGTTCACCTCTTTCAATCAGGACATATTCAAAAACAACACTAATTGCTTGTGCATTATCTACTTCATTAATTATGTTGTTATAGAAATGTAGGACAGAATTTTTGGGTATGTATCTAGATAAAGGGGCAAATCATAGGCTAAATAAGTAAAATATACATGCTAGAAATGCGAGAAAACAATGATCTTTAAAAGGAAAATAAAGGGTAGGAATGGGATAGACACTGCTTGGTTAAAAACCTGTTGAGAATTCAGCATCAGATTACAAACAGGAAAAGATGAGGACAGAAGTCATATGACAAGAGTCTACAGACTCAAGACGCAGGTGGCATGGAAGTCTCCATTGATTAAAGTCATATTTTTGTAGGAAAGGAAAATAGAAACAGAGAAGTAGCCAGGTAAGTTTGTATGGGAGATTATGGAGAGCTTTTCAAGGTTAGCAGAAATCAAAACTCAACTTGGCTTTTACTGTGGGGAAATAAGTACAGTGTTCTGAGGGAAGGAGTGATATTGTATATTTCAAACATACCAGGCTTATACCCTAACCCTCAACCATCAAGTAAGTATATCCCCTCAGGTTGCTGAACTGATGGCTGGTAGAAGTAAAACAAGAAGCTGAAAAAAAAAACATTTGGAATAGTACTCAAGAACTGAGAGTGGTTTGGAAAGGAAAGGCTATAAAATAGGTGGAAAGAAGAGATCTGAGTATGGTTCTATTTCAAAGCAAAAATAGCTGAATGTTCTGGTCTGAATTAGTTAATCAATATAGAAAAATCAAGGGAACGCAACTATCATGAGGGTAAGACTACTCCTTGACATAGAAGTAATCATCTCTTAAAATCAGATGGTTCCCTCAAGCACCGAAGCCAAAGCTTCCTTCTTCCATTTCCTTACATACGCTTCCAGCAGAAAGCATGACCCACATTAGAGGATTTTCCCAGCTCAAAAGATCCAGATTAAAAGTATGTCTGTCTTTCTAACTCAAAGATCCAGATTAGAAATAGATCTTCTCTCTTGAAATTAAGCAAAAATCCCTCCTAAGTGTTTCCCTCCACTTAGGGGTTTTAGTTAATTCCAGATCTAGTCAGGTTGACAACCAAGAATCACCATCACAGCAACTTATAGAAGAAAGGGTTTCTTCAGGACTTACAGTTTCAGTGGGTGAGAGTCCATGAAAATCACATCAGGGAGCATGGCAGCAGGTAGGCAGGCATGGCACTGGAGCAGCAGCTAAGAGCACCCAACTTAAGATGCAACCATGTGTCAGAAAGAGTGAGGTTTGGAATGGTGCAAGTATATTTAAAACTCACAGCTCATCCCCTGCGACACACTTCTCCACAAAGGGCAGGCTTCGAAGTTCTTCCCAAACCTTCCACCAATATGGGATCAAAAATTCAAATATATGAACCTATGGAGGTCATTCTCATTAAAATACCCCACCAATTATTTCAAACAGACCTGAAGTTATCTTTCATTTGTCCTTTATATTTGGTTAGGTTGATCAAACTTACTTTCCTCATTCCTTACCATTGTTTTTTCTCTTTATCTGGCATATTGGGCAGATGGCCAAGCCTAGACAATTGGAGCTGCTGGAACTAAGGGTTGTTTTTATTTTGAAATTCAAGTTCCACAATAAACTTAAATAAATTTGGCTAATTTAGAAAATGAGTACTCAATTATCTTATAAAAGGAATTGAATGAAATCCCTCACTCTTATATCAAGCCTAGTATCAAACCACTTTCAGGGGCCCATCCTTCCACTGTGACTCCACTCCCTGGGGAATCCATAGATCCTAATAACAGATCCAGATTTCCTATTTCCTGAGGATCCTCTCTAGGCCCCCTTCTAGTTTATCCACATTCCTTCATGTCAGATCCTACTACCAAGAAACTCATGCTACCCAGGATTCTCAGTGGCCACACCTGGTAGGGGTTCAGAAGCACTCCGTGCCAAGCAACTCACACCAAACACACTCTCCTAAGAACCATAGAGGTAAACAGAATCCAAGGGAAATAACACTCACCCAATAAAGGAAAAAACAGATACCAGCACCTAGAATTACCATCATCCAAAATTCAGATGTCTAAATGTAAAAACACAATTAATAATATCTAGGACAGTGTGTCCTCTTGAGAACTCAGTAACCCTATTATAGTAGGGCCTGAGAAGTACAACATAGCTGGAGCACAAGACAAGAACTTCCAAATAGCTATTATGGCTTCCAGTTTAGTTTAGAGTTTTTATTGGATCCCTGGGTGTGCAAACAAATGGGACTTTTATTCTTATGCCTTCCTGTAGTGAAAGGGGAGCAGGCCTGCTTTTCATCCAGCCCAGCTCCTGCACAGCTAGCTTATACCCCAAAATGACAACACACAAATTGTA